>OU015494.1:110373350-110558350 GCA_907164885.2 Dolomedes plantarius | reverse complement strand
GTTAAATTTTAAGACCTCCACTTTTAAGAACACAGGCAGAGAGTTTAGCGTGAAAAAGTACTTTGAAGCGTGGAGATATCGGAAAGAAAATAAAGTGAAGTGTATAGCAATGGAAAGGAATAATACATAGGGCAGACAAAATACAGCAGTTAAAAAGAGAATCAAAATTTTTCACTTACATATGTATAATTGAAAGAGGGGCGACATGGTGCAATCAGGAAAGAAATCAACATGAAAGCCTCCAATAAAATGGTTTATTATGTCTCCTCTACAATACAACTGGCATCACCAGTAAACAGAAAAACCTGTTGCTTAATACTCTGGTGTTTACAATAAATAGACTGCGGTGCTAGACAGCAAATTGCCACTCCCTAAAAAATACGGGTGTATACAGGAAGCACTTGTATACGTCACTATACTTGTATATGAAGTCTGAAGTCAGACTCTCTCAGGATAATGAAAACAGGTTCATATATTTATACACATGGCAATAAAACTGGGATAAATATTTTGTTTATCTTTGTTGACGTTATTTAATAAAAAAGTTTTTAAGGGGATTTTCAATAAGTTAATCTCTATTAAGGCAATTTACCTAGTACAGTACAAGGTTACAGTTCATACGCAATTTTTACTCGAACTTTAAAATCTTGTAATGGAATCTTTGATCTTAGTAGTTTTTAGGTTAAAAGAATTGAAAAACATATGATTTCAGTAACAAACTGAAAAGATTTTATATGCTTTTAGTGCTGACTTATGAAAATTCCTGTCATTACTTACGGAACTGATCAAAATTGAGTATTCCGATAGAATCAAAAAACACTAATGTAAGTAAATACAGTTGAACCCCGATTTTACGTTTTTCATGGGACCAGCGGTAAAAAACGTACGAAACGGGTAAACGTAAAATCGGGGTTAAAATAAATCTAAGCATATTGCTCAAAAATTGACACTTGCCGGATGAACTATTGGAAAAAATGTGTAATCTTTACTTGTTTTTTGCTTTTAGATACAATTTTTTTTTGCTTTTAGATGCAAATTTGCTTCTTAGTTTACATTCGAAACTAAAAATTGTTAGTTTTTATGCTTTGAATCGCTTGATCAGCTGTGGGTACTACATCCTCCGTTATTCCTTCTTCATCCTTCATCACCACTATCATCGGAAGCGGGCATTATTCGATATCGAAGTCATCCACGCCATTTTATTCGAAGTGTAATCCTTAGGTAAACTTTTCACATTACTGAAACACTGTGGTTTCTTTGCTCTACAGATCACAAGAGGCGTTAATTTCTCATTTCCGTTCAGCATTAGTACATAATAAAATAGTAAAGCGTATTTTTGAAAGCTTTCCCCCGTGGCATTTTTCTCCTTTGACCATCAGTGTTTTGTCGGATAACAAGTGGAAAAATAGTCCCGTCTCGTCGGCGTTGACTACGTCTCTTGGAATGTACTCCTTTAATAAATTTCGCAAAGTATTCTCTTTCCACTGCTGCACAATTGCAATATACACACCATAGGATTCACCACAGATAGATATAAAACATAAATTGTTCCTTTTTTTTAAAATCTGTCGATCCAGTCATTCGATGCAGAAAAGCCCTGGAGTTTAAGCCTTTCAGCAATTTCAAGCGCCTTTTCTTTAACGATGGAACCGTTTATTGGAATTTTTGATGCCCGGGCTTCCTTGAACCATTCGATTAAAATTTTTTCCAAATCATCATACGGAGATGTCTTAAGAATTTTTCGTTTCATTGCAGATTTTCCGAGTTTTTCATTACTCAACTCTACTGAAGCTTTTTGCTTTAAAATCGTTTGCAAAGTTGAATTTGCAATACCCAAAGAATTAGCAAGATCAACTTTAGTACAATGAAATTCTTTAGCTTTTTCGACGATTTCGGCTACAGAGAAACATTTTCGTGTAGACATCCTTCAGGTTAAGTACGCTCGACAATGAAAAAAATGGCTACGGTGCTCAAACGAACTCTTACAGACCAGTTGAAACCAGTTCTACCTTTAGTGGGTTGCATGGGCTGGTCATAGCCCCCCCCCCTTTCCATGAGAAGTGTGGACATTGGACAATAGATCCAAAAGACATCCCTCCTCTCTTTTTCTTTTGTTAACAGAGAGTGATCGAAGAATCGAAAGGCATTGCCGTGATTTTACCCTCACTTGCGGGTGTCCCGTGCTTTGCTCCTTCCCCACCCTTCTGATTTTGACACTGGGAGGAAACCCCTCTGCTAAACACAGACAAAAGGGCAATAAGACAGAACAGTAAGAATGCCTGAACGGCTTCAAGCAGGTAAGAAACAAGTTTTTCTTGAAAGAAAGAACTCAAAAAAGTTTGTGTGAGCCTTGTAGCGGAAAAATGATTTTGATCTTGTCTTCAGAAAAAAAACGTATTAAGTGGGATTTTCTGGAAAGGGTAACGTAAAATCCGGGATATTTTAACATTATCAGTATAGGCAATTTTCACGGACCAGCAGAAAATGACGTAGGAAGCGGGATAACGTACGAAACGGACAACGTAAAATCGGGGTTCTACTGTAATTCAGATTTGTTTTGAATGAGCATTACCTTCAGATTAACTTCCTCAGTATTATGATCATCCGTTTATTAATTATATGAACAGTGAATTAAATACTGAATAATATCACGATATCTAATGTCAAAGATTTAATGTGTCGAATAAATTATGGAAATTTACTGTTGGCATTTTACAAAGCATCTTCTATTGAAAGATTTTTGGGAATGTTTAAAAATTTCCTAACAATTATATTCAAAATTTTTCGATGTTACAGAGTTGAATAACAAAACAAACATCGCTAAAAAAATTACTGAACCCCTTAAATTTGCTTGTAATGACTTTATATCTCATATCATTCTACTTCATATTTTTCTTTCTTTGAAAACGAGATATTCTAACCACTGAACCAGGAAAGTAGGCAGGGAGATATTCACAGGATCTACCCCTCTGAAATTTAAGTCTATTATGCATTACTACTACGTGTTAACCACAAACGAGCCCAAAATTGTGTTTTAAGCGAACATTATAGGACCATACCGAAAAGCTTTCCTGGTTATGTCACTATACTAAACCTCTACACTATATCATAGATAAGCGTAAAACGCGAGGATATTTGTTTAAAAAAATGTCTACAAAATCTATGACCAAATAATAGTATGTGTTGGGTGGATTGTAAACATGGACTAATTTATAAGATTCTGCAAAGTGTTATGTGGGGCAGATTGAGAGAGAAACGTTGATAAACTTTGATAACTTCAAAATTTAAGCCTCTGCTTCTTGCTCTTCATGAAAATTTTTACCTTATCAGGCGTAAATTATTATCAATAAACGAAGGGATAAGTCCATATATGTCATACTTCTACAATTCAGAATATTGAGAAAAGTCAGCTTGAAAGTTTATGAAACGGGAGTAGTTTATCATTAATATCTGTGCTCAAATACAGGCTTCACCACACCAAACTTCACTTTACTCCTGAACCACCAAAAAAGTGCTCTTTTGTACATAAATTTTAACGAGAAATGTATCAGAACGCAGCTGACTAACTTTAGGCTTCACTGCCTGCCGAATGACCTATCAAACAAATCCTTCCTGATCTAAACTATATGACCACGAAGTCAGAGGAGAATTAGCCGATGAGAAATCAGGACAGAGTTAACTTAAATGATAAAAGAAAAGAACAAACGAAAATTAACTAAAAATAAATTAAGATTTTGCTGTCGCAACCGGCCCTTCCGTACCAAGCCTGTCCCACGATATCTCTTAGAGGAATCAAGTTGATTTTTAGCTAATTCAATGCAATCCATCTGAAATTCACTTTATCTTTATGCACGGGTCATCGGTGTGCGTTTATTTTTGTAGGGACCAGATGCGAAGATCAACATCCTATTCAGGTTTGTCTTGAGGTGTCAAGGATTATCTAGATCGTAAAAAGCAACAGTAAAGACGATGATATAGTAAAGTTCAACAAAATTCTATGAAAATAAAACATACATATAATAGGAATTGAGCCTATCCGAAAGACCCATCCAACCACTATGCATCGATGTATGAAAAGGATATGAATTCTTGTTAGTAAGGCTATCAGATGTGAAAATAAAATTTTTGCACAATTCAGCACAGTTTGAGGGTGTGTTGTCCAGTATTTAGAAAATACAATGAAAAGAAAATTACAATGTTGCATTTACTAGAGTAAATAATAGAAGAGGTACATAATAAATTTGCCAGCTACACCATGAAAGCGGGATAAACTGAACTTAGTGTGTCAAATTTCAACAGGTGAGGCAGAGGATTTAGTTGGAAATGGAAAGTAGAACTAAAAAATAATCAAAAGAAAGTCCTTTCAGTTCGGCCAAGTATTCATTCCTAAACAATGACGTCGAACATTTCGTTCCTTTTCAAGAGAAGGTGTTATTCCTTAAAAAGTTCGCAGGGTGATCTGCTGTTCCCAAATTCTCGCTGTTCAGGATCGGGTTGTATCTTTGCGGCCAAGAAGCGGTGAAAACAGCATTTAGCTTTTTGTTTATCTAACGTAAAATGTTGAGTTCCTTCGTAGATTTTGCCGCCAAGGATTCCCATGGACTTTTTTCGAATTCTCTGAGGTATAGAGGTATAGAATAAGGCACTGGATGTATAAACGCCGGTGTTATACAGGATGAAGTATCCTTCTTAAATTCAGCTGCTTAAAATGTTCCCTCCAATTTTTCCCACTAGTCTGTTACGGAGAAATGCACCTGAATAAAAAAAATTAATAAAAGATTAAATATGTGCAATATTTAAAAAAAAAGTATTTTAAATACAAGCAGAGTAACATAACATATAGTACATAATAATGAAAAAAATGTTGAAAATAAATTTTCTTTTATCAGATACTTAATAATTTTTTCTTGGAAATTTTCTTTTCAATCTTTATTTTTCTAGAAGTCTACAGACACCATCCACAAATATTGTCGCACCATTAGCCTAGTGCAATTTGATTCTCCTAAGATCTCTTTAATGGCTCAAATATAGTCTATTTCAAATTTTTGTTTTAATTTGATTCATAGCGTTAAAACCTGTTCACAATCTCCATTAGATACTTAAAATGCTTCCATAATAAAATAGATATTGGATATATAATAGATAATGATGGTGTTACAAAATTCTAAATTTCAAAGTATAAAATTTTTAGTTTCACTGAAAGTTTTCGATGATCCAGTTATAATGTTTTTAGCAATTATAAAAGCTAATTACGAACATTTTATATTATGTAGATATAACAGTGATTTTGTTACTTGTAACAAGTTCTGAATTTTTGTAGATGTTTTTTGTATTTTTTAAAGACATGCCAAAACTGTACTAAACGACGAAATATATTTATCTGCTATTTGGAGAGAGTAATAAAAAGAACTGAATATCATTAAAAGCATATTAAAAACCAAGTGATTATAGCAAAGTGTAACATAACTTGTACAAAATTTAAACCTAATATTTTGCAGATAAAAAAAAAATTAGATGTACATTTCATGTTCCTCCTCAGTTATGCAACTAAAACTAGTCAAAATTGGTAGTCTAGATTTAGATACTAGTTTCTTTTTACTACGTGTTAAGAGAGCTAAATTACGCAGATGGATGAATTCTATCATACGTAGTTATCAGATACGTGATATCAAAAAGATCTTTTTGGCATCCTAATTTAAACAGGACTATAATTTAAGAGGAGTAAAAGAACATGTACATTCTAACTACGTAGTAGAAACGAGTATAAGACAGCTTCTAAAGTTTTTTTTATAAACTACCTTGTAAAGTCTGATTGCCAGTAGTGAGAATCGACCCACCATCTTCTGGAAGTTGCGTTATAACCTCTTGACCATACTGATGATGGGAAGGACTATATTCTGAACCAGAGGAGATTTCCATAAGAATTTGTACCAGGAGTTATGGGTAATTCTATGAGGAATGGATTTTGAAATAAGGAGATTTCCATAATAACTTATACCAGGAGTTATGGGTAATTCTGTGAGGAATGGATTTTGAAATAAGGAGATTTCCATGATTTTGAAATAAGAAGATTTCCATAATAATTTGTACCAGGAGTTATGGGTAATTCTGTGAGAAATGGATTTTGAAATAAAGAGATTTACGTTACATGGGGGGCCGAGGTAGTGGTAGAGCGTTAGGCCTAGAACTGGGTGTGCTCACTTCGAATCCCGACGAACGCTATTCAATACCTTTGTGTCTAGGTCGGATATGGGCATGTTAAATCAGTAGATTGGAAAGTACTTATATACGGTCAAAGAGAGTGGGAGAAGGTACGATCCCACCCCCGATGTTGCCTTTCGGGGTGCACAGTCGAAATTCTGGTGGCACCTAGCCAAGTTGGACTTCGACACATGTGGTGTTATTGTATACCAGAGCTGCACTTCTCAGCCCGCAAAGCCGACATGGACCTGGTCTGGAACTTAGGTTAGAGGGTATTAGCAACAAAAACAACCATTATATCGCGGGAATAGTTCAATTGGCTTCTTGTTTGAGAGAACCGCTATCAATTCTCGTCTCTGGAAAATGGACAGCACTCGAGGCTTGAAATTCTATTCTAAATCAAATGTTTCTAATATGATTAAGATATTGAAGGTAGGATCAGGAAGAAATAAGGATTTTAATCAAAGGATCTTTGGTAAAATTTTTATACACTGAACTTAAAATAATAAGTGATATGTGTTGAGTTTAACTTTTTAAATTTGCTTTGGTTTTTAACATTTTGCTCGCTATCAGAAGACAATTAAAAAATGTTTTATATTTTTTACCTGACAGTTCATTAAAAACAATTTATATGTAAAGCAAGCAATGCCTAATGCAAAATTATTCGATTGTTCAGTTTTTACTTTTTCTGTAGTTTTGGGAAACACAGGTTTTACATATACTTGTATTCCACATTGCTCTGTTCTTATGTTATAAGAAAAAAAATGGTTGCAGAAAGCCCTGCGGTCATGCCTTGCTATAGGAGGGCTAATTATAGCGGGACACCCAATTTAAAGTCTATTCTGAACGGCTACAAACATCTATGCAGACCGTGAGACTTGAACTCAAAAACTCTGATACCAACATAATACCAGCGTCCTTGTCTTTTGGCCATCTTCCATGTTATGGATTTGGTATACCTGTCATTTTAGATTAGATTAATGATTAGTGAAGTGTAATATAAGTTTCTGATAAGTGTAGTAACTTCATTTCTATTTTCTTTCTTTTATAAGAAGAAATCATTTTATTGACACGAGACTTGAAAGCTACTTTTAATGTTATTTCTTAACCAATATCATCTACACGCACTGACTGAAATAAATCATTTTTTAAAATCAAATAATACTTTTGAATATTTTATGTTATAAAAATAAAAAATAAAAACAATGGTATTTTAATGGAATGTAATGGTACAGCTAGAAAATAATTTCTAATAATACTTTTATTTGTCTTAGAAATATTTCCTTCAATATTAAAACTAACAAAAATATCTCGTATTCATTTTGCCCTATCTCGGTATCTATTCCCTTTAAAAATTGCAATTCTAATTTTTTTTTCTTTATTTTGACTGCTTTTGATCCCTTTTAGAAAAATGTTTAATTAATCAATATTTTTTCATGTTTAACTTTCTTTAATACTTGTTACATATTTTATTCTTTTATTAACTTAGTCCTTTGGAATAAAGTGATTTGCATTAATATAATAATGAAAGAATTTAGGACTTATTTTTTTCTCTAGTGATTTAGAAAAAAAATTATTATCATAAAAGTTTTCTGTTGTGTATTAATTTAATGAAATGCCTATTGAAATACTAAAATGAAAAATACTGATTTCTCCCTATTTCAAAACACATAATTAAATTTAGGAAACATTGTAAAAAAAAATTTTTTTTTTGTTCTTTTAAGTAGTTTTTCCAGACAATAATTTTTCTGCCTTTTTATCATCAGTTTTGGTTACAATCTACTCTTATAATTTTAAAGATTTGTATTCAATGACATTTAAAAGGAGAAGATGTAAGGACTAAATTTATATGATATAACAGAACTAAATAATTTTTTTTCACTTTATTCACAGGTCTAATAGCCGAGGTGAAACACTTTTGATATTTTAAAAATATACGTTTTTCTGATTGCTAATTGTGAATAAAATGATTGAAAAAATATATTTATAGCTTATTTCACTGAATGTATGAAATATGTATGTCATGATGGTTGAATTTACCGAATAAGCCAATAGAAATTCAAAAGTGCCTATCTGTCTGCAGAAGAAACTTTATTATCTGGTTAGTCTTACCTAAACTTTCACTTTTAGCAGAATCAAAATAAATTTTTGCTAAATGTAAATAATTTCCGAAATTCCTGAACTGTTTTCACAAAATTAGACCAATTTTGCTCTTAAATAATTAGAAAATATGTGTTCAAGACAAAAACAACAACAACCACTAATTAAAACTTTATGTTTATTTAAATGTCCATACATCAGTTCATAATTACCTTTTTACTAGTAAATGCTTTTAATTCATTTTGTTCTTAAAAAATGCGAATGAAGGAAAAAATAGCTTTTCATTCCCTATATGTAATTTTGCACTATTTTCTACTCTAAAATAAATTTAAAATATGTGTGCACGCAAAAAAAAAAGAAAAAAAAGAAAAAAAAAGCAAAACCAAAAACCAAATTAAAACTTTATGTAATTGTCAATACATCAGCTCATAATCACCTTTTAACTATTTAGTACTTTTAATACATTTTGTTTTTAAAATTTATGTATGCAGGAGAAAAACGAACGTTCTATTCTCTATATATAATTTTTCACTTTATTCCACTCTTAAATTAATAACTTTCAAACGTCCGAAAGTATCGACGTCCTACGATATTCTTATCCCTTTTACTGACTGTAATTATACATATTACATTATTCAGAGTTCCCAAGCAATCTCGCATGATGCACCAATCTGTCTAGCTTAGTGGAAAATAAGAAAAGTAATAACATAACTGGTCTACCATATCGCATAAATGTTAGGCTTAGAATCTATTTCGAAAACGAGAAAATATTCTTTAACGCTTCCAGACTCAGGAATGAATTCTCGCTCTAGCTTTTCAATTTTTAAACTTCTCTTGGTTCCCCCACAGGAACCATATTATGGGAATATCAGGATGATGACGGTTGTAAAATAACAGGGTGTCGCGGAGGAGAAATCAGATGTTTATGATCGGGGTTGTAACGAAAGCAAATAAAGAAGCAGGATTGTCAAAAAGTGCTTATGGATTAGAGTAATCGAAGCTTGCGGTCTGTTTACTTGTCAGCATAAATTCTGCACCATAATTTCATTTTATAATTTTTAGATTGAATTTTTTTAGAATTCGAGAATCAAAATGCGATTTTTAGGAGACAAAAACGAAATTTAGTACTAAAAGTTTTAAGAACTCAAATTATTTGACTGCTTCGAAAACAATACGTAAAATGCTCATAGAGGATAAGAAATTTGGCAAACAAATTCAAAGTAAGGGTTTCTATAATTTGAATATATAAGAACTGAAAGATAAGATTTTTAATAAAAAGTAAGTTATAATCAATTACACTTCAAGAAAAATATAAATAGTACATTTATGTAGTGTTTCTTTATTAATATTTATGCCAATAAACTGTTCAAATATAATTACCACATAAGCAAATTTACTTTTTTAATATTTTGTAAAGAAGCCTGAAGGCCATGCTTATAAAGTATTCATAAAATTAGATCTTTGTTAAGCATGAACACTAGATATTACTAAAAAATTTCAACATTTCTTTAACATAAAGTGCTTTATAAAAATTGCTGCACTTGAAAAGAAATTTTTTTCTAATATTAGATTAAAAATATGTCCATTTAGATTTTTTAAACTCAAGTCTTACACTATGTACTTGATTTTGAGTAATATGCATAAAGTGAGAATTGTGTTACTGTGTTGGGCTGAGTGAGTAAGACTCTAAAAAATTTCTCCTCTATCGTTCAGTTTGTCCATATTAAAAAGCTTAGCTACACGTGAGGCCTGGAATATTATACGAATATATCTCCTACAAGACGAAATAACTTACCTACTTCCGTAAAAGAAGCGCAATGCAAATAACTAAGATAAATTTAATTATTAATATTCTTTTTAGAACCCGGTATATATATATAGTGAGAAGCATTTAGTCGTTAAAAGAATTACTCATTATGAGAAATTAAACCGCTATTATTAAATTCAGTTTTTTTGCTACTGTGAACTGCAGTTAAAAAAATATTAATATTTTCTTAAGAAAAAATATTTTCAATTCAATCATAGATTTCAGTGCGATAATCGAGTTAGTTTTTGCTAGCAATCAGATACTTAAATAATTCTTTTCTTTAAAATAACTTAGCTAATTTAAGAAAAAGGGCAACTTGTTCTATGCAAGTACTTTAGTATGCTAACGAATATACTGAATTGAAACCATTATAAATATTGGCCTACGTTCCTGAATAATTCACATGTGGGAAATAACATATATTTTGTAAATCACGTAATTTTATAAATTTACCTTACGATTAGCAAATAATAATGAATGAAGATTAGTACAACGTAAATATCAATAAACACGATGTAAATATCAATTAAGGTAACAACTCAATTTTAATGTATTATGACAAGCATTGGAAGTGTAGACGCTAATAAATATTTCTGAAAGTTCTCCAGTTCTACTTCCTGAATAACCACCTTGCCTTTCAAGTGTGTAATAAAAATGTTTAAAATTGTGTGGTTGAGTAAACGTTGTAAAGCAAAAAAAAAAATCCAGGCTTCAAATATTGGCTGAATATTTCAATAATTTATTTTCCAAAGAGTATTATATTACCTCAAAAATTATTTAATGAGACGGAATGATAGAAGAATTCAGTGTCTGCAATAAGATCTTAGGAATTAATTTCTAAATTATTATAGAAAGAAAAAATAGCATCGAATACGAAATAATGCTTCAAAATTGTACCCTCTGTAGTACTGTTTTATTATTAAAATGTTAAATTTGTGCTCTTTAGTCCTTAAATCTTTACGTCTCTTGAGTCAATATTTAAACAGTTTACTTTAGCAGTCAGTTTACTGTAAATTATGCATATAAGGAAGCAAAAATATGAATACTATTTGAATTCATAGTCATTTTTTCGTTGCCATTATTTGTTTCTTAAATTAAAAATATTCTAGCGTCGCACTGTTTCTATGTAACTAAAACAAAATTCCTTGGCACGTATATTCTGCGGCTTTAGAAACTTTAAACATAGATTTAGGTTTAAAAGTTTCCCTAAACTCAAAATTTTTATACCATTTTTGGGGACACAACGACTCCACAACAGTATTTTTGAATTTAATTTAAATTGTCAACATCGAATTTGAGGAAAAAAATGTCTACCATGATTAAAATAAAAAAAAATATTTGGAAAATGAATTCTAAATTTTTAACTGCTTCCATTCATTTCATTTCTTTAGATGTAAGTGAGTACATTTTATCAATAATGTAGATAAAACTATGTTTTGCAAAAGTGGTTTTTGAAGACTTACCGACCATTTTAACTTTTCTAATTCCTGTTTCCTGATTTTGTACAAAGTCATCAGAGTAAACTGTCTAAACGACAATATTCTGCAGTAAGATTTAAAAAATTCTGAGTGTGGATTTAAAAGAATACTGTATGATATACTTCATGATAGGTTTCGAGATACTCTGAGGTATATTCACAAACATGTGAATAACCATCCAGAAACAAACAGAGCTTCGAACTGGTGCATTTGATTTATTTTCATTCCATGAAGGCAATCCGAAGACATTTCCGTAATAACTTGAAATTTGACCAACCTGCTGTTTGGTAAGCAAGACAAATCAAAAGAGAAATGAACTTTGCTGGTCAATCAAAACTTTGCATTTCAATTAGAATATAACAGCACACTGATAACATAATAGAAATGAGCAACATGTTCACATCTAAGGTTAATTTTAAATAAGCATTCTCACGTCTTTTAAGAATTTCCTTCATATCGCAGTCCTGAAGGGGATTATGAGAGTCAAAGAAAATATTTCAGCATTATTTTGCTTATTTGACAAATTTTTAAGTTGTAATAATGTTAACAAATATTGCTCAAATGTGAACTCTAAGGAATTGCGTACTATAAGGGGGTTTATAACGTGATTTATGAAACACTTAATTAGGTTGTTTATAACATGATTTCTGGGATACTTAATTAGGTAGTTTTCATCTTTGGAGACCTTGTTATTTGGAGACCATTAATAATAGGAAAGATTAAACTTACTGAAGTTTCAACAAAAAGGAGTTTTGAAACTTTCTTTACACATTAAAATATCTTATTTTACTGATTATATTTTTCGTTTAACAGTCCCAATTTAAGAATACATTGAAGTGAGCCGTACTATAACTTTAAGGGATCAGTCTGCATCATACATATGATTTAAAATAAAATTTAAACGGGGTAATTTAAATATAATTGTAATTGTGAAAACGCAATTAATTTTTAATTGCAAGTATACATTTATTGTTTATTACATGTTAAGTTTTGATCGGATATCGTTTTCTATCGGATTTTTCTGTACATAGGATTTGATGAAGTTGTATTGTAGAGAGGAAAAAATAATTAAAAATTCGCAAGAAGAAAGGTAGAGGGATAAGGGTCAAACAACATTTATAATATCGTCACTTGTCTGATCCTTTGTCTTATTATAAAAATGTTTCGGTGTAAACATCCTTTTCGTTTTCAGTTTCCATTGATATGCTCACTCCGAAATTATTTTCCACTATTTCAGTCCCATAATAAGTCTCTATATTAATGCTTATTTCGACATATTTAACGTATAAGACATATTTAACAACATATTTAACGTTTCGACTTGTAAACATATAGGAATTAACACATTTTAAGGCTTAACACTTTCCTTTTAATTATCTTCATAAGTTCCCTATGGTATGTTCAACCCTTTCCTTTATTAGTCTCCTCTTATGTATGTAAAAAAGGGATTTAAGGAATATTAAAATTCAGTATGGACGTTAACGTATGTTTGAATTGCCATTTTACTAGGTTGTTGCTTATGCAGAGGAACTTGTTGGGAGACATTCTAACTAAATATCTGCGAAAATCATTAGTTTCTTTCAATGGGCACCATATTGGTGAACCAACATCACCCCCTGGGGCCACCTAAATTTGGACCGAACATCCCCAGGGGTGACATCTGGAGGGCTCGTACCTTCCCCTTCCCTCTGACACATGCAAGGACTTTTCGGTATACGGATTTAACATGTCCATATCCAGCCTAGACACGGAGGCATTCAATAGTGATCGTCGGTATTTGATCTGAGCTATTTTACAAGGCTATTGACATGAAGATTCGGATTACTGAATTTTCGGAATTAGGACTAAGCATGTTCAACCTGTTGTTTTAAAAGCAAAAGTTTAATAACTTTTAAAGGAGTTAAAGCTATAACCTAGAACTTGTTTGTGTTTTATGATCTGCACACGCAACACACACACATACACACACACATACACACACTCATTCATATATATATATATTATATATATATATATATATATATATATATATATATATATATATATATATATATATATATATGTATATATATATAAAGTGCTTTTGGGAAAAGTGCTTTTGCGAAAAATGACATACGGAGAGAATTAAGTTTAAACTACAGTTACAATAATTTAAAAGTTATGAAGAATTAGTTTCAGACAAAAAATTCTGCTATTATTATTTTTATTTTTTTTTTGAAGTAGTACATTCTTGCTAGAAGTGAGGACGTAATTTTTACGCTAACATTTTAATTTAACTGTTACGCTAACATTTTAATTTAACTGTTACGCTATAGAGCAATTTTATTTAAAAATCCTCTTTGAAATTCAGAACAACGATCTATTTTCACTGTAATTAGTTAGGATGTCAGGATAATCAAACTATTCAGTGCATGGAAAAGCCTAAAAATCCTTTTAGCTGCATGTTGCAATTTTGGCAATATTTTAGGCTGCTTTACTAGACTTAAAAACAAAAAGAAGAATGATAAAACAATACTAAGAGCAATTTATGAAGTATGCTATTCCTTAGGACAACCTTAATTTCATTACAAACAAGAAGAATGACCATTAAACTTTTTTTTTCTTTTCCAATACGGAGGCGCTTGTCTTCTGATGGTAGGTACTTCCTCTGACTTGGCCCTTGAAAATCCGCGAAGTCTTGTTGACTACTTCTTTAAAACGAGAGCACCACATTAGGTGAGACAGCATTGCTCCCTGTGTGTGGACATCACCAGAACGACCATGCCTTATTCGGGATTCGAACCCAAGCCCACAGCATGCAAGAGCAGGACGCTATCCACTATAACATGCGGGCGGCGTGACCGTTTAACAGTAAAAATTAAGTAAATAATTTCTTTTGTATATTTTATTAAATAACTTCTATTCACACACATACATGTTCATAGCTGAAATTGCAGTTTATTTAATTAAAAAAATCGGTCAAAAATGTAATAGTAAGAAAAAATTCTTTATTTCTTACTCAAATTTCGTTTCAATAGTTTTTTTTCATAATAAACTCGCATATATATATATATATATATATATATATATATATATATATATGACCAAATAATTTTGCTCTTAGAAATTCCATTCTTTTAACATGCTATGTTACTTCAGAATTTATCAGAATTAAATATATTGTAATTAAAGAAAAAACCCAAATTTCATTTAAATATGTTTGAAAATATTCTTAAGAATACATAGAGTCGTGATAAAGAAGAATTTACTCTGAAATGACTTAAAGAATTAATGACTTGATTAATGACTTAAAGCAAAAATAAACTTTTAAAATATATGTTTATTTTCTATTTAAAACGAAAACATAATAATTCCCGTAAATCAAGTTATCGTTTTAGTTCATAGTGCCATCAAGTAAGTGCGAGCTACATCTTTTTAAACGGTGCTACTTGTACGTGTTAAATATTTGTGTATCAGTCCCGCCGTATGTGTTTTCATTGTCTTGTAACGTCACGATAGAATAGTGAGAAACATGCCATTTTTATAAGCTCTAACAAAACTCTCTAAGTTTTGACGTTATAGACTTCCAAAATTGCTCCGATCGAATCGCTTTCACACATTGCGTTGAATTATGCTAATGATAGTAAGGATCGAATTCTCAATACTTACGTATTCTTTATCTTACCCGTCCCTTCTGTTTTTGTTGTGAAGTTTTTGCATTTTTCGTAGACATGTAACCATTGGAATTCCTACTGACTTTGAAAAGCCGAGCAAGAATACAAAATACATTTGTTCCTTCTTTTTTCCCTCGCGAGCAGAGTGGTGTCATTTTTTCTGGAGGTTCCCTAGGCATCGATCTAGCGTTTTCCTTTGTGTATCTCCACTGTCTTTAAGACAAGTGTTGTTTTAAAATAAATATTTTCTCGCCCTCCCCTTTTTAGCTTTAAGTTTTTGACTCACTTAGCATTTATTGATTTCGAAAGAAGCTGGGTGATATTGAGTCAAATGTAAGCGTCTGTAATTTTTAAGAGAAAAAATTCTTTGTTTTTGCTGTGATTGCTTATTTTTGAGGAAAGCGTTTTTTGTTATTAGACTCTCTCCCCACCTTTACCTTCGTTCTCTCTCAGTGTTGAGTACTCATTTTAAGGACTTACTTCGGAATTTTATTTACCCGGTTCGTCCCGTAGAAAAACGCAGCAACAGTTAGGCGCTCGGCTATTGGTCTGAAGTCGGCACGTGACTCTCTGCAATGCGACGTAAGGCGAGATTTTCCGCCAGCAAATGAATCGAGTTCTCACTCGGCCGTCTACCCCTTTTCCACGTGATCAGTACCTTTCAGACTTCAGAGCGTTTTACCTGCCTTAAGTGAAGTGGGAGGAGGGGGTGGCCCGAGAAAGTTTAGTATTCACATATATACTCCCTTTCTCACGCTCAAACATACATTCATGCTGATGAACTGACGCGCAATTTCATCACAACGATTGCGCGCACATGCTCATTCACATTTATGTATGTCGGTGTGGAATGCATGTAAAACTTATAAAAAGTTTAAATAAAATCTTTAAAAGTTTTTGACTTTGTTTTAAAGCAACTAGAGAAGTCGCAAAGAAAGTTTGATTACATTGTTTCGATTCTTACTTTGCTTATGTTTTAGAAAGAAATCTATTTATTGTTTAAAAGTCAATGCTTATGAATTATTTAAAAAAATTACACAGCAAATTTTATGTGATTTTAAAATAAAATTAATGAAAGGTTGTCATAGGACGATATAAATGTCCACCTTGCTTTTGTTATTGTTAAAAATAAAAGAATTAATATTTTATTTCTTAGACTATGTTTGTTTTAAAGTTAATTTTTCTTGTAACTTTTTTACATTCCCAATTTTACGTAATTAATTTATTTAAAATTTATTTTAGATACACAAGAAGAAAAGTCTTCGTTAACCGAGAGTAGCATCAAAAACGTTGATATTAAATTAAAATTATATAAAAAATTATATAATTCATTCAAAAAAAGACAAGAGAAAGTTGTTGCGAAATGCATTTTTAGTTAAAGTATTTTAAGTAAAGTGTATCATATAAATAAAAAACTAATAAATGCAAAAATATTATCTTTTTTTTCTTGGAAACACGATGATCACAAATAAATCACTATGGTCAGTCAAGAACAATTCTGATTATTTTAAATCTGAGAGGGTAGTACTTCAGACACGCATTAACTACTTATGAAAAAGTACCCACAGCCACTCTTTCAAGAACAGAGAGAATAATTCCTGATAAATTTTCTTTTTTGAAGCAATAAAGGATTTTTTATCATAAGTTTTCAAAATATTTTTTGTGTCTCATAAATATTGAGCTTTTTCTCTTTGAAAGCAATACTTGTCGAACAGGTTCCCTTCGGGGTTCATGGTTACCTTTAAATACTTTCGATTAAAAAGTTTTTATGCAGTCGGGAATATGATAATATAATGACAGAAAAGTCAGGAAATAATACAATGACAATATAAATATAATTATCTCTAAAGGAAAGATGAAATCCCCACCGAAGTCGCAACGTTTGCAAACCTCACCGGGAGTTGAACGCAAATCTTCAAACCTAAAAACCTTCAGATGAAAAAGAAGGAACATGCAAGGAGCATGTCCTTTTCGGAAGGGTTACTTTTGCAAGATATACAAATACAGCGTACCCAACAGCCGTGGATTTAGGTTTCACCCTTGATATGGGCTTCTCAGCAGCAGTTAATGGACAAATGCAACGGAGGGTAAAATTCCAAATAAGGAATTTCTATAAATTTTTCTCTTGACAAAGAAAAGAGAAGTCATACAGCTTAGAAATGGAAAAGAACTATCGCCTGTCACTAATTTCGCTGCACAATATAGAGCGCTTGAGAGGGAAAATATGCAAGGAACATACCTTCATGGGATGTTTTACTTCGGCAAACATCTCCATAGTACCCAATAGGCACGAACCACTGTTTTGCCCTTGTTATGGAATAGCCAACAATAAGTACTCTAGAGGGGGAAAGCCTGTATTTTACCGCTTAGTGGGAAATGATGACAGCCAATGAGGAGAAAATAATTGAAAAAAAAAAGAAAGTGTACTGAATAGAGAGGAAAAACTGATAAAGGTAAGAGGAATAATTTTTGTTCACAAACTATGCACACTGTCGATGAACTGTAGATTTTTTCAACTCCTTCTTTCCTTTAGCAGGTAGAATACTGTTTTTGACCCAAATTTATATACCTACAACATGTGCGGGATTCGATCTCGCGCCCCGAAGTGGGAAGCTGATGCCTTAACCACTTTGCCACTGAGAGTCTTTGCTTTAATTGATGAGCAAGAAAATTTCTGCGTTTTGTGTATTACCTTTGTTTTATTTAAGTCATTAGGACCAAAGCTAAATTTGGGGGGGGGGGAGGGGGAATTTCTATGATTTGAGATTTTGTGCTTGTCTGAACTAAAAATTGAAACAAATACTAAAAACTTTTTCTGTAATAATGTAAATTTTCTTTTCATTGTTCTCTTTTAACTTTAGTTTATTTATTTACTCATACAACTATTCAAAGCTGAACTGAAACATATTTTAAGCAAAGTTTCGGCTACTTTTTCTGGTTAAAAAAAATTAGATTTATTCTAATCAACTTTCTAACTAGAATTTTATTCTGGTTAGAAAAAAAAATTAATAGCTATTAATATAATCAAAGTAGAAACAAAATTTCTAAACATTTTTGTTTTTACGTGAAAATATTGTCAATGTGGTTTTATTCTGGTTAGAAAATAATTAATAACAATTAATTTAATCAAAGTAGAAACAGAGTTTCTAAACATTTTTGTTTATTAGGTGAAAATATTGTCATTGTGGTTTAACCCATTTTGTGTACACACACACACACACACACATATATATATATATATATATGTATATGTATATATATATATATATATATATATATATATATATATATATATATTGTTGTTGTTGTTCTCTTATGCCACTTGACCGACATCAACATCAGATCAAGTCCCGAAGGCTATGGGCGATGAAGGTGCGGCTCCTGTTTTGAATTAGCACCACAAGGGTCGGAGTCCGACTTGGCTAAATGACCGGTCCCGTAATTTTGAACCGAGTCGAGTGACGAGACCGGAACACTTGACCCCGCACCTCCAGAGGTAAATATGAGAACTTGGAGGACATTGTAGCCACGCCCTATTTTACGTGCCCCGGCCACCATTAGTGAACACGGCGGTAGATTTGCAGCGACGAGCATCGAACCAGAGACGTTCAGATCACTGGCCCACTGCTCTTTCCAACTGGGTTATCGCGCCCATATATATATATATATATATATATATATATATATATATATATATATATATATATATATATATATATATATATATATATATATATATATATATATATATATATATATATAGTATATACATATATACGTATGTGTGTGTGTGTTTTTAGGCTAAGTAAATAACTTTCGGTGGTGAAATATTGTAACGTCTGTATTAATTTAAAGAAAAGGTGGTAAGAGGAAAAAAATAAGGCTATATAGTGGTAATCAGTTGACTGGGACATCGATGCCTACGAGCTTTATAGTATTCGGAAATGTCTGCCCCTCATCTATGACAATAATTTCATCTATTGCACTGGCTCTTAGTTTCTGAAAAACAAACTGACCTCAGAATCAGGTCTTTTATAAGATTGTTCAGCACTAATACTAAAACACCGATTACTCAAGTAATATTCAAAGGTTTTACAGTGGCTGGTAGTAGATTTACAGGTGAAAGTTCATTTAAAGCTGAAAATAATTATCTTATTTTACAGTTACAGAAAAGAATTTGAAGAGAATAATCACATCAAGTCTCATCTGAAACAATAAATTGTCTTATGATCACTTCGGAAACTGATGGTAAAAGGGATGAAGGAGGTAATTATTAACTAATTGGCTCGCTCTCTTTCCCAACCTCTATTTGTAGAAATGAACCACGCTAACAATCCTTTATATAAAAAGGTGTCTTGATTTTACAATAACCATCAAATTTATATTTACACACATTTGCTGTATTTCCTTTAAGCCAGAAAAGGTCATGGGGTAGGAGATTTCGTATTCCAAATTTGCCTCGGCCTACATTATTAAATACTTATAGTGTCTTTATATTTTATATAGCGAGGTCAGATTTGTTTATAGGAAATTGCGCTACCCGACCAGGAATGTCTAATGCGTAAAATCACTAGTGATTTGGTACAATTAAATATTACTTACCCGAGAACAATACGCAGACGAGTACTAATATATACGCAAACAAATAAATAGGTTGATATGTTTAGTTTGTCCCCCGTAAAAAGGATTTTAAGGGTTAATGGTTAATTTAGATCAACCAAAATCTATTTCTGTGCAACCATGTCCTAAACAGGGTACAAATGATGAAAAAAAAGGATGACTTCTCCACCCAAACCACGCGACAACCCTCTCGAAACAGAAACATCGTTCGAAGTCAGATAATAAAGATAATAATCAAAATTTGACATATATTTACTATTTAACAAGTTAAAAAATTTCAAACTCCTTTTCATTTTGTTGAGTCAGAGCATCCTTTATGCACATGGACTAAGTTGAGATAGAAAGAAGACTATTTATCTTTCATGGGCTGACATAGAATTGCTGCTGTGAGGGCTATTCTTTAATTCTCAATATGCTGGTTGGACTTCTTGGACAGGAGGAATTTTACTTTTTATGTCACGAGCTTGGAGGCCATTGATGTTCTTTGTTCTAGGACACTAGTCTCTTTAACTATGATAGTCTCGTATTTTCACCCTTTCTCTCATGTAGTAAGGTTGTAATCAGTTCTCAGAAAGTGTGGCTGATTGCTGGAAACTTCGGATAGGAACATATTAAAGTCTCAAGATGAAACTACCTTGTCATTGGATTCTTGATTCGACATTTTTTTTCTGACAGAAGCCTGAAGAAGACCACACATTACAATGAAGCCCCAAGAGGAAAAGTTTTGGATAAGGGAGTTTTTCCACCTTTTTCTGAGAATTTGTTAATGAACAGAGAAAGATATGTATGATTGCATTTTAGCCAAGATTTTAAAAGAAAAGACTATTTTTTCAAATCGAGAACCTCCTAGTAATGTAGAAATAATCGCTGAGAAACGTCTTATACCCAATATTGAGCCCTCTTTAATACTTCAATAGTTTTCTAAACTCAAAGTATTAGCACTAGGTAGATAGATTTTTTCAGGATTTTCAATATTTTCTTTTTTTCCCCCGCACAAACTGTTTGTAAATCAATCAAATAAAAGATTCGACATATTAAGTAAAAAAATATATTTATCAGAAATATTCTTCAAAATTAATCTTTTAACAGGTATTGTTTTAAATTTGTTAAAAGACCCATTCAATGGGAAATTCCTTCAGCTATACAAATGCTTATTATGAAATGTGTAAACTCTGATAACCACAATGCCACAATTTAAAATATGAACAAAAGGAAATCAAAGGGAAACTTCTGTAAGAAAGTTACTTAAGAAAAAACATTTCATAAATTTTTGCTAAAAATCTCCCAATCTATTTTTTTCTTGTTAATTTAAAATTTTTTTTTGTTAATACTAAAATCAACAAAATATTTCATTGCATAAGGGCTTGTGGCGGCCCAGTGGTACAGCGTACTGGTTTTCGGAGCCAAGGGTGCTCGGATCGAATCCTAGCGTCGCGCCACGAAAAATGCCTCCGTTCGTGACGTCCTTTCATAGGGGATAATGCTGTCCACCTATATGGTTCCCCCACAATAAAATGGGCAGTGCAATTGCGGCGTAGTATAGGCGAATGTCTCACGACAAGTGTCTCCGTATTGGGAAAAAAAATTCATTGAATAAAATATTTCCTTAATTTAAATAAAATGTTTTATTCATTTATTGTTTCAAATTGTACAAATTTTTTTGATATTCCTTCACTTAATCCTCGTGAGAATTCTGTCATTATAGAATAATACAAATTAGATAATTTAGGGGTTCTTGGCACTAAAAATTTTCATAGTCTGAGGGCAAGAGAGACAACAGACTACATTTAATGTGTCAAAAATGCCAAGATGTAGGATTTTTTTATGTATTTGGTAGGACTTCACATTAAAATTTGTCATTTATATACAGTGAAACTTCTCTATGATTGCCACTAATGGTTCTGAAAAAAGTCGGGGTTTTGAGGGGTGGCCGGCTAGAGATTTTTCATTGAATATGTATAAATATATGTATGTCAGTGTGTGGGTGTGTATATCTATAGCTATATCTATCTATCTTTTTATCATCTAATGATACACACACACACACACACACGCACGCACGCACACACACACACACACACACACACACACACACACACACACACACATATATATATATATATATATATATATATATATATATATATATATATATATATATATATATATATATATATGTAATATATCCATTACATTCTTCCTTAAAATGCAACCTGAATAGGAAAACTAGCTCATATTTACTTGGCTGGAGCTAGACTCAGCCTGAAAGGAATTAACATTTTGAAGATGTCGGGTCGAATCGTTTTATTTAGAGCGATAAAAAGTACGTCCATTGCAGACGACAGCTCGGAGCGAAGTGTAATATCACCTTTCAACCTTACGCGCTAGAAGCGAGGTACATGTGCCTGTTATTTTGAAGTGTCATAAAAAAATTGGGGCTGGCGATGCGAACCCACGCCTGTCTCCAGACGTATACATGTGTAGATATGCAAGGCATGCATTTTATGGCAAGTTCTGTTGCTATGGATTTTTAAGCGATAAAGTAAGATTACTGGGGATTGGATTTAGGAAAGGGAATTTAAATGATAGAATGGAGGGCCTATTATTTAATTTATTACACACACACACACACACACACACACATATATATATATATACAGATGGTGAACAAAATAATACGAACACCTGTGAAATAATGGAAAATCTTTATTAATAGGGGGTTGGACCACCCTTTGACTGAAGTACAGATTTAATGCGACGTGGGATAGATGCATAAAGGTCATGGATAATATTTAAAGGAATATTAAGCCATTCTTCCTGCAGAGCGGTCTCTAATTCCGAAAGTCCGGATGGAGGTGGAAATCGGAAACGAAGTTTGGACTCCAAATATTGCCATAAATGTTCAATAACATTCAAGTCCGGAGACTGAGGGGGCCAGGCAAGATGTTCAACTGCATCGTCATGCTCTTCGAACCATTCTTTGACACACCTAGCAGTGTGGTCTTGAAAAAGCGGTCGCTCTCCAGGGAATACAGTCTAGACAAAAGGATGGACATGATCCCCTAGAACGCTTAGATAGTGATTGGATTTGATACTCCTATGCAGAATAACAAGTGGCCCAAGACCGCGCCAAGATATCGCACCCCATACCATAATGGAGCCACCCCCATGCTTCACAGTCGGCAAGAGGCATTCAGGATGAAACGCTTCTTTGGGCGTTCTCCAGACATAAACGCGTCCGGTCGTCTGAAATAGGGTAAATGACGATTCATCTGACCATATTACCTGTTGCCACTGCTGTGGGGACCAGCCTTTGTGATCTCTGCACCATTGGCGTCGCTTGAAAGCATTAGTTGCTGTCACCAAGGGTTTACGAATTGCCACTCTGCCATAAATGTTCGCAGCATGAAGTTCCCTTTTGACAGTTTTTGTTGAAACGGGGTCCTGGAGATGACTGTTCATTTCGGATGTTATCTCGGATAACGATTGCTTGTGCTTTCGGGCTACTATGCGCTTCAAGACCCGTCTATCCCAATCAGCAAGCTTGGACTTTCGGCCACTGTTGTGCTTTGAAGACGTCGCCTTACCCTCTTTCGTGTACGCTGTAATAACGGCTGATACCGTACTCCTTGCAAACCCCAAAAGGTTTGCTGTTTCCGTAAACGATGCTCCACTTAAACGCGCTCCAACTATCATTCCTCTTTGGAATTCTGAGAGGTCTGACATTTCAACTTATCACAGACAGTTCGATAGAAGCATGCAACGTAGTTGACTGCTGTTGAGAGACTGATACCTTCCTCTTCACGCTCACTAGGTGGCAGACTTCTGTTGCAGGTGGCGCGGCTGTTCTGCAGGTGTGAAATACGTCATACTTTTTCACAGGTGTTCGTATTATTTTGTACTCCATATGTATATATATATGTGTGTGTGTGTGTGTGTGTGTGTGTGTCTGTAAGTGTGTGTGTATGCATTATGGCAGCGTATAAATCGTTTGTATTATAAAAATATGAGAGGGACTCAATGGATGTTGGTTTCTTAACAAAAATTTGTTTTATGGCGGAGAAACAAATATGCAGTGCTTTCAGTGTATATGAGCGACACGATTCCTAGACTCCTTTAGTGACGAAATTTGGTGCTAAAAATAAGAAACGACTAGAATCTTCGAGCAGAGGATTTTCTGGAAAAACGTTGAGAGATACGTATGACTTCATTACGCAGAGCAATGAATACAACGTAGTATGACATTCGGGTTTGACGTTACCCTTATTGATGACAGATAATCCGCTTTGATGTCGTACTATTTGCCTTTTTGTGAGAGATCTGTAATTCGTATGTCAGAGTTATGAAAGTATTTTTCAGTAACAACGTGTGTGTGATATTCGTGTGCTATAAATTTCCTCAATATTTATCCCGAGGACAATGATCCATCTACACTATGAATGGGGGGGGGGGCTATTTTATTATGGGAACACCATTTAGGTGAGCCAACACTACTCTGTATAAGGGGACAACACGGGAAACGTCTACGCTTTATCTGGGGTTTGAACCTGCACCCATACCGTGGAAGACCGAGACGCTAACAGCTGTACGATATGGGCGGAAAATTTCTCCACCCTCTGTTTAATAATACACTTACAGCAAAATAAACAATAATTATATAATAAAAATTAAAGGTTTTTCCGGTTTCTCTTTTATTTCAGTCATTCCCTTTATAATTTAAAATTAAAAAAAAAACTCTTTGGTCATGAACAGGAAAACATTGATATTTTTTAGCGTATTTAGGGGACACTTCACTTTAGAATCTATGAACTGAAATTTATGAAAAAGGTTAAGATCTTGTGAACACATTAATAGAAGATATATTAATTTAATACAGCAAATTAGTGATCAATGGGAATATATATATATCAATGTGTTCACAAGATCTTAACTTTTTTCATAAATTTCAGTTCACAGATTTTAAAGTGAAGTGTCTCCTAAATACGGTAAAAATATTAATCTTTTCCTGTTCATGACCAAAGAGTTTTTTTTAAATTTTAAATTATAAAGGGAATGAATGATATAAAGGAGAAAACTGAAAAACCTTTAATTCTTTTTACATAATTATTGTTTATTTTCTTATATGTGCATTATTAAATAGAGGGTGAAGAAATTGTCCTCCCATATATATATATATACTAGCTTTGTAAATTAAAAAAAATTGCTTCTAAGCATCTAGAGTAAATTATATATAGAATTAGTTTGAACTACTATGGAGACACATAAGGGTAATGAAAGGTAGTGATGAAAGGCACATGACAACTTAAATCTGACTTTAAAACAGTTCGTCATACAGATCAAGGATGTGCGTAAAGTAAATTTTTCACATTTTGGGCCTGTGGCTTCAGTTTTAATAGGGGATTAGCAATGCATATAAACATAGAAAAAATTAATAGAGTTCAAGGTAAAGGTGATAATACTGATCTAGTATTGGTTCGCGATGAGCACAAATAAAAGAATCCAATAACATTGCTTACTGAATATATCTTAAAAATTTCTTCATGAAACAATCTGGCTATTCAACTGGTTTTACCACAGTAGCTCCATCCTAAATTTATCAGAAGTAACAGAGGAAATTATATCTGAGAACGCGAACTAAAATCGCCTTTTAGATCCAGGCATCACGCTTCTCTTAATACAAAATACTTGTTGATATCTATGAATATCGAAGTTTTACATTGGAAAAATAATCATTAAAGCCGAAGGATTTAGGGCAGTTAATTATATTAAGACAGTCGTATAATGAAGACAAAAAATACTGGATTTATCGCTAATATTAAAACACCCCATTATTTCTTTTGATTTTGATTTTTGACACACATTTAGATTAGCATAATTGTATACGTTAATTAAATATATATTCTATTTCAGCATTAATACGTAAATGCGCTTTCTCTACCAGATTTTACATTTAAAATACGAAAGTAAATATTCTTTCGAGCAAACAGCCAGGGGTCTGTTATCCTTTTAAGCAAAATGGTACCAAATGGGCAAAATAATTCCTCCCTATCACAAATGTTTACGATTCTATCCCTTCTTGAATATCTTTTATCTTAAACCGACACAGAATTCGCATCCTTCTTTCATCACTCACGAATATTCATTTACCCAATATGCTTCGGTTATCAGATTCCTTCCTCTTATTTGCCCCCAGAAACCTAACTCAGCATATTTTATCGCCATAATCGCACCTTTCAGATCTTCTTCAATCCATTACGCCCATCATATGCTTAGTTAAATGTGATTCGGACCGTAAAATAAATTGTGTCACACAGGTTTCATCCCCCTCCTTTTGAGCTGATAAGCCGTGGGCGACTGTTGATTCCCCCTCTGAAATGGAATGAGACACAATGTTGAGCGAGACATGCTCTGTCTGTTCCAAGACTGGAAAAGAGGCGAAATTTGTACTGACTTTTTAAATCAAACGTTTGCAGTTAGCCGCGTGACATGCTTTGGTGGTTTGTGTGTTCATTTAGGAGAATATTTTGTCAATGAAGTGAGTAAGAATAAAAAGATCAAATTGGGCCGGGGATGGGGCACTTAGATTGAATAATAGTTTAATTGGTTTACCAACGACAACTACGTACGGAATCGTTGATTTATAAAACATGGCTGTGAAAAATGGGATTCTGATTTTGGGGAGAGCGTGAGAACTCCAACCCATAGATGTATGAGGGGTCGTTAAAGTAGCGCACAAGCAACGGTAGCTTGTGAGTACTTTCTATGGAGACTTGTCCCAGCACTGGTGATACGTATGTAAAGGAAATTACAAGCTGTGTTATAAAGGATTTAATGGTTTTAAAAGTTCTCATCTTGGTGTCTCAAAGTAATATTACTTTGTGATTCCATGTAGTACTGTCAACCAGGCCCTGATTTTCCATTAGGCCCGGTAGGCCCAGGCCTAGGGGCCCCCCAAAATTTTAAAAGTAAAAAAAGAAAAAATTCATGTTATAGTGTTTATAAAGGATTAATAAGTTTTTCTGGTTGCATTGTATTGGTGTTTTAATGATGAAGTTAATATGTTGTATTGCTTTTTGTTATTTGATAATATTCTAGGCTTCTACGCTTCAAATAGCCAATTCTTGGTTAAATGGTACTTTTACAACGATTCATGATTAATTTTTTTTGTGTGTCAATTTTGGAAATTTTACGCACACATCAGTGTTAGGGGGCCCTCATCCCGAGTTGTGCCTATAGTCAAGAAATTTGTAAATCGGGCCCTGCTGTCAACGCTTCTTCTATGGGAGGATATACAAACAAATAACACTATAACTAATAAAGTAAAACCCCCAACTTACACCCATACTTTGCCGGTTAAATCCCTAACTTTTAATTTCCCATGAAAACATCATAGTATCAATGTATTTAGTCCCTAGTCGGCAGACATTCTCAAAGGAATTATCTCATATAGAAAAAAAACTATTTCAGAAGTATTTTACAAAAACCCGCTTTCTGCTGAAATCCCGCTTTTACGGCCACATTTATCTGCTCAAAGAATGACCGTTTATGAAAGGTTTTACTACATGAAAACTTCAGAGTAAGGATACTCGAATTCGTGTCTCTTTTCATTCAGAGTTTGCAGATACAAATGCATATTCTGGGAAACTGTTTCTTATTTCCCTGTTCTCTGAGATCAGAGAGGTATTTTTGAAAGATACGTACCACGTACAGAATTCCGTCGCAGAACATACCGGAAACAAGACAAAGTGGGCTGTAAATTGCACCAGCTCTTAAGATTTTTAAAATGCTAGACAATTGTGGGGACTAGAACAAAATAATATGCAGGTAAATTAGGATGTTTATTGCTTTTGCATTGTGTTTGCTATCGTAAACTATAGGATAAAAATAAAAATAATTAAATGAGCTTTGTTTATAGTAGTGAACAACCTGACATACGTTATAGGAAACAGTTATATGTAGAAAATCTATACTTAATTGTACATAATTATGTTTTGAGTATGAAAATATGTAGATTTACTATGATTATGCTCTAGACGAAACTTATTCCTGTCAGATTCTTTTCCGAGGTGTAAAAGAGTTCTTATTAAAGGGAGAAAATAGGATTACCAAACAAAGCTTAATTATTACACTTTACTATCTTTTTATGATTATTTAAAGTAAATATTTCAGTCAATATTTTTATTTGAATATCATAAAAATGCCGGTGCTAGGATGCAATGATTCTTAATAGTAAAATTCACTCTAAATGTATCGAAAATGCGTAATGTTCTACAACTATCACTAAAATAAATATCAAGATAATAGTGACTGAGCTATTAAACTTTTAGAAACTATTAAACATATGTTCATCTCATTTTTCAAAGTATTAGGTGTGCTACATTGTGCCTGTAAATAACACTGAATTAATCAATAGCTTACTTTTAAGAACATGATATTTCAAATAAAATCTGGCTTCCAAGGGCTGACATTATTAATGAGATACTTAACTTTAATGCCATGAAATCGCAATGATATCTGTGTAATCACACCAGTTGACTCATTTTTCTGATTTTTATCATCTCTGAAATAAGTAATGTGGTTTTATTCCAAAAAAAATTATTTTTAAAAAGTATATTTTTAAAAATATTCCTCTACCAATATATTAAACGAAATTAAATATATTAGATGACACGCTTCATGTTAAATATTTTAAAATGTTTAAAAATAAGCAATTAAATCAGGGGAGATTTAGATTCATTTATCCCAATTTTCAGTAACACAGAAAAATTAAAATTTTAAGAATATTTAAACATACAGTTTTACGTGATTTTAACTTCTTTATTTCTTACTTGCTTCTTATTCATGTTAAAAGAACTTTTCAAAATATTAAAAACTTGAAATGGTCTCTGAGTAGCGTCCTTTTCAGAACATAGAAGTTCAATTTGAACATAATTTCAGTAATGTCTAAGCTCATTCTCTATAAGTCCAAGCGGAAACCATTTCAGAAGTCCCCTGAGTTCAACAAAGTCCTCTCTTTTGTGGTCACCCCTCTTTCACTAAGGTTAGCGATGGTACGATTTCGGATTATTAAAAGTACTGTCTGAATTGTTAGCGATTGCGAAGATCAAACAATTATAGGGTGCGGCAGCATGGACTCCCACATTTCAAAGGGGAATATAAACCAAACGAAACAATTTACAAAAATAAGCTTTATAGTTCTGAAAAGTACTTATAATCTACTTATTTCCTACTGGGTATTGAAAATAACATCACTCAGGTGTCTCCCGTTATTTGCTATACACTGCCGAAGCCGTTCTCTAAAGTTTTCCATCACTTTGTTGGTCCTCTCTGGTGGAATGACGGCAGCTGCCTTACGAATAGCGGACTTATGGACTCGTTGCACGCTTTCAGGCGTTCTGATGTTCCGAAGACGACCACTTGATTTCCCTGGTAAGGCAGACTAACTTGCTGTCACGTTGAAACCCATCGCAGGATTGTTTTTCGATTAGGAACGGCATCAGTTGCAAAAAGTACGAAGCTTGTCCTAAATGTCCTTTGTGTCGCAGAATTATTGTTTTTAAAGAACACCTCGATAAAGAAACTTCGATGTTCGCCGGACCAACTTATGGTGTCTACTGACAGATAGAAAGTCCACCTGAACTGTTGCCACGTCCCGCACCGCCTCCCCCCCCCTCCTGAAACCTTCAGACATGTGAGAGTCTTTTCTGCGCCTCATGTAAAATACAACTTCGGCCTGAAAAATTTCTCGAATCATAGATAGACTTACTGACAATCGTGGCAAGTATTCTTTCTTTATAACCCGGGCAGGTCATAATTTTATGTGACTTGTGCTTCATAATTTCTCAAAAACAACGAATATTTCTTGAAAAGAGGAATCAGGATAATGCAGTAAGGGAAGCGCATGCCTCTCGCACGCTGAGCTTTAATATTAACGGTCATCAGACTTGTTTGTTCACAAGTCTTTTAACAATCAGCGCCTAATATCATCGAGATTCTGTCAGATGCTACAGGAGTCCATAGACAGTCATTTTAGTTTGACCTATTGTTACAGGAATTAAGTGCGTGAATTCTTGCTCTTGCGATTTTCATTAGAGTTCCAGGACAAACACAGGAATAAAAGAATTATAAAGGCCCCTCAGAATGACAATTGTTCTGAAAAGAGGCCATCATACTTTTGCTCCTTTTTACATTGGAAGAACTCTGGCGAATAAAAGAGGGTCATCAGAAGGAATCCAAACGTATGACTGTATGCAACGTTTTTTTGGAGGGTTTGAACAACACGCCTATTCGAGTTCCATTACGTCTGGTTGTCCCCAGAAAATTTACATAAGGGAAAAGGTCACAGAACATTTTTTTTATAAAAGAGATGGAGCTGTACAAAATTAATGAATGAGCTGATCGGAGTTTTGGTTTTCGATTGACACCACGAAAAAATATTGCACTCACATCACAATACGTCGACACGACGATCCTAAAAAAGGTAGTCTAAATCCCCACTATCTTCCCTTTAGATTACAGGGAAATGAATCAAGCAAATTCAATTATGTCCTTCAATTTTTGTATATTTATGCTTTTACAAGAAATATCCTTGGCATTTTGTTATTATTTTTCTAAATATGTAAATAGATGTAATGATTAAATTGCAGTCGCAAAGCGTCCCCCCCCCCCCAAATTCTTTTCTGTATTTATTGTGTATTTTAACTTAATCTCAAAGAACCTTTAACCTGAAAGATGTATGCTGGCAAGTTATTTTCGTTGATAAAGCTTACAACGAAATATAAGGTGATAATGCGAACAACAACGAGTATTGGTTAAAAAGCGAAACATCAAAATTCTGTATTAAAGTAAGTATATGCATTTCACAGGGGTTTAATAATGACAACCCCCAAACCTTCAAGTTTTTTTCTACCTCTTCATGAAGAAAAAACTGTAGTTTATAGTCGAGCTACTGCTCAAAGTAGCCCCTGAAGCATTTAGCACCGTTGTGAAATATTGAATTCTTAATTTCTGAATTCTAAAATATTTTAATTCAACTCGTTTTTCAATCGTAATACACTATAAGCATTTTCGAAATTCCTTTTAGGTATATGAGATATTACTACAAGTAATTTGCTCACTCTTTCTTATTTCTCAGTTATTTCAATTGGAATATATCCTTTAGCAGTAAACTGCACTCAAGGTTCGCTAAATCTTTTGTTAACTTCTTGAAGTTTTGGTTTGTGTTACTACTAGTACTTTCAGAAGTAACCAAAAACATTTATGCCCAGCCATGGGTAAAATATAACTTTACAAGTGTAAAGTATAACACAAAATCAAACTAATTTTGGCAAGAAAGAGCAAAAAAATACTTTAAAAATAATTTATCGTTTTCTCTACTCCAGATATTACATCTAACTATGAACCTGCAAGAGGTATAAGCAACCTAGTGAAAAAAAAGCAATTTTTTTTCTTCTTTGACAAAGTTGGTAGATTTGTGTTTTTATATTCTTTTTTAAAGTAAATAATTACCCTCTTTAAACTCTGGTTACTTATTTAATAAATTGCAACTAATTTACAGACAGAGGTTGAACCTTATAACTTTGTTCAAGAAGAGTCACATGTTTTCCCTCCAGTGTCAATTGACCATCGACATGTGGGATGTCTTGTCCCAAATCCATTGTCGACATCGTCTCTTCCTGGCAAAAATAAATAAATAAATAAAGAAAAAATTAATTAGTAAAATAGATAAACGACAAAGAAACAAAATTTATTAATTCAGAACATGTTAAGTTATCTTGAAACTTTCAATAGATCATTTCCAATGAATAGAAAATTATTTTTTAATTTGTTGCACAATAAGTTGAATATAATTCATATTTTAGGATAATTTCAATGATCGCTTAAAAATTTCACATATTTTGAAGTTCTTTAAAACAAAAGAGATAAGCGTTTTATGAATACATTATTTTTATGGAATAAACGTATTAAGTGTATACTCAGACTTTCAATTCATAACTCAAACTGGTCTCAAAAGGAGTAAAAGACGTGTTTACTGAATATATTTATGGAACATAAGCTAAGATTTAAAAGGAAATAAGATTATGTCATTCACATTATTCAAGTGTACAAAATGCAGATTAAAACAACCTTTCTGTTTATTTCAGTTCCAGGGAACATGCTTAGTTATATATTTTAGGGTAATTAAAATGGTATTTAGGAATTAAAGCTGGATTAAAACTGTGTATGAACATCATTTTCTACCTCCTCTTTTCCCAGATTTAAACCCGAGATTGAAATTTATGATCTGAAACTATGGAATGTGCCCTGCATCATATAAAATGACATGCATATAAAATATTTCGGCCATCGAGATATATATTTTCCTATTTTAGCGCTTCTCTATTTATAGGACGTTTATTTCAAAAGGGTAAATATATTGTAAAGTAATAAGCCGTTATCTTTATAAAAGTAAAGAATACTTTAAATGAAAGGACATACCACAAACTACCATTTTCACGTTTAAGAAATGAGCGATGACACTCATATGTAACTTAACTTAAAGTTTTGCAGTTTGAAAAATATTTCAATTGTTTTAATATTTCCAGAATTCCTAAAAGATTTTACTGCGCACATAAAAGTCTGTATTTAAAATGCTTGTCACTGTTGTGGAACTTTTGATCAGAGATTTTAATTTTTCCAATTCTGTATATCGAGCTTCTTACATATGAATATATTATTACACAGTTTGAAAACAAATTGATCGTGTATTTTGCTATGATCTGGGTTTTTTGGTTAATTAATTTACTAGGTAATGTAAGAAATGAGGGGAATAGATTTCTGTTAAACTTATTGAACGACTCCAAGAGACCTAATTTAATTAGAATAGGTGAAATTCTTACTAAATGGGTCCTATATCAAAGAATTATCAATTCTTACAATTAAACTCATCCATCGATAGATAAACTTGCTGGTGTTTGCTGGGTATGTAGATACAATGCCTGTCCATAGCAAGAGGAGTTGTTTGGTCAATCTTCTTTACGAAAGTGTTTTCACTGAACTACTGAAATTTTAACTGACTGCCCTGGATCTCATTTTAAATTACACGTATGACAGAGAAATCAGAAATTTTATCCCAGCAAATATTAAATCCCACCCTCCTTACTCCGCAACACAAAAAATAAACAGAGAAGTTTTAGGAAAAAATAAATTAATTGCAATGCGCTGACTTATCCTGAAAAGAATAATAAACTATATTTTGAAAAAAAAATTAAGTTAATCTATAAAATTATATTTTAATTACTGAGAATAGAGTTTTATATAGGGCAGAATATAGGATCAGCGTTAATAATACAAAAGTATTTCTTACTCTATTTAGGTAGTTACAAAGATCTTTTTAAATATGACATACCTGCTATAAAATATTACATTATAGAGAAAAATATCTGATCTCACTTGATAGAATTTTTACCCGTGCAATCATTCCTAGTGCATGAAAGCGTAATATTTGATTTCCAAATGTATTTGAAAAAGTATGATACATGTTTTCAACGTACATAAACTTGATACATGTTCATAGAATTTACATTAGAGAGGAGTTTTGGATTATAGTCAGGGAATCATAATTATTTAAACCATAGCTGAGTTTCTAACTAACTATCACTACTTAATTATTAATGTATGCAGAACACCATCTCAGTAAAATCTTATGTGCAGTCTGTAAGACTTATAAAATCCCCTCAAATAAAAAAAGTCTTATATGATATGAAAATGTGTTAAAAATCCAATGCACCTGAAGTGGTATGGAAATGTATTAAAAAATCCCATGCAACTGACGTTTTCTGTTGAAATACGGATTTTCTTGAAGAATGCATATGAAAATATAAACTTGAATGAACACATAAAAAATTCCAATTGAAAATTGTGTATGAATATTTTTTGAAGACGATAAACTTAGTATATAATATAATTTTTGTAAAATAGTTACTTTTGAAGAGTGAATTTCATGCAGTTTTCTAATGGCACAAGTGCTTTTAATTTTATCTTATATGGAACAAAAAAAATCAGCCCAAAAATTATCACGCTAATTTAATAGTGTAATTTAGCTGTTCCAAATTTTGGAACAAATAAAATGAAGCAGCTGAATTCGACATATCTGATTTTATGTTACTGATCAATTGTAGAATAATTTAAAAAGTTAGGTTAAATAACTGAAAAATAAACAAAATGCTTCATTCACAGGCACATATTTAAATGAATACAAAAAATATTCCTTTTAATACGCCATCCATAGTGATGTATATTAAACTATGTCATATTAAACTGTTTAGTACGAAGGTCGTATTGCGTATTAAATGGAAGATAGGCTTATTTTAGCCTATTTTTGAGGAAGTAAATTAAATAAGCCATGAAATTAAAATCCGTGAACTCGTTTATTACCACCTTCAATTCTTTTCTTGAACATTCCTTTGCAAGAAATCTGTGGTCCATTACAGATATATTAGGTCTTTCTCTGAACGCTGGGTAATCGGTAAATGTATACAGTGATGTCTTAAAAGGCAGAGTTTGTGCGTTCGAGTCCTGATGTGGGTACGGTAATTTGTAGCCGTTCGGAATCAAAATTTTTGAGTTCTAGATGTTTAACCTGCAAGTACCATGAAAAAATTATTTAAAAATCGACTAAATAGCTTTCAGCGAAAGTCCTTTCAGTTATACTTAAAAGGCTATGAGTAAGGAAAATTATTACATAAAATATGCAGTACACGGAATAAATCTCAACTGAGTAAACCAAAACTTGAATAGATAAGTATTAAATATAGCTTACTATATTGATTGGCATTACGTATTTTTGTACTCTTAAAAACTGTTTTTTATAATTGAAATAAACTCTGATGTTTTAATTTTTAGTTTTTTCTTTATTTTATATACTTTTTAAGCTTTACAAAACAAATCTTTAGAAAATTAACTGAAAGGAGCAAAATTTTATTCCTGTGCTTTTGTTTATCAATGCGTAATTTTCACACTTAAAAGCAGCATATAAATGAATTTTTGCAAGTAACTGGAAAATGAAAGAAAAACGTTATTAGGGGATATTTTGTTAAAAGAGAAGAGGGAAAATGAATAATTGTTGAACATAAAATTCATTTTTAAAATTAGCTAATTAGAAATGGTTTGAAAAACAATTCGAAGAATGTGGTTTTTGTTAGAATTACTTAAATATATACGGAGAATTTTCTCTCCAAGAGAAAAAAAAGGCATCGCATTGGCCGTATCAGATATGAAGCATATTATTAAGTACATAATGCATTTTCTCTGTAAGTCCTTAAAAGTTGCAATTTTTGTCCGGTTTTTAGCTGCTAATGATTTTAAAATATTCTTTTCCATAATTTTTTTCTTCCTGATCTTTCACAATTTTTCATGAAAGCAAGCAATTCAATTTTTAGTCAACATCACGGAAAACTTTTGGCATCACTGATTATTTAATTTTTCGAAATTTACATTTACAAAATGGATCTCACCTTAACAATTTTAATTAAGGCTTTTTTTTATCCTTACACATGTTCCTGTCAAGCTGTTAAACTCTAATCCATCTACTTTTTTAAAAGAAACCGTTCGAAAAACTGTTGACGAAGAAAGCAGCGAGGCGATAATTAAACAAGCCGTGAGACACTTTTAAATAAATCTCTTAATTTATTTTGTATTAATATATCCAAAAGCATGCTTTCATCGGAAAGTAATGAAATTCGTCAGACTCCCTCTTTGACGCTGACTCTAATCATTAATTACATACAATTGCTAAAATTTTCATTTAAATGCTTTCTACAAATGAAAATTTATTAAAACAACTACTATGTGAAAATTCTCCTTAAATACCAATTTATTGTCATAAAGTTCGACAGTTAGAAACGCAATCCTGGAAATTTAAATAAAGATTAATTCAAGGGTTTTTCAAAATGAAAATTATCTCTTTCTCTCTCCATATATATATACATATATATATATATATATATATATATATATATATATATATATATATATATATATATATATATATATATAATGATAATTAAGGTACAAATATATTTAATTAATAGAATAAACATTAAATCAAAAGTCATCTGATTGTCTATTCAAATTAACACCCGGATGATTAACACCGTCTGCGAGTGTATCGCCATTTCTGCTTTTAGCATTGTACTTGCAAAATTTACCTGAATTTAATTCTCTTCATATTGACAAAGCTATATATCATCGAGGTTACCATATTATATGATGCTATATGATTTATATATATATATATATATATATATATATATATTAAGTTTTTTTTTTTGTTACCCTGTCTTCAGGGATTCTATGAATTACTAAATCAAAATCTACTAAATTATTAACGTATGCAACCCATATTATTGTATCTCCTTATTTTCAGTTTGTATTTAAAACTCTTACTGTAAACTAGTTGTAATATTCATTCTTTACATTTTTTTAGGAATTTTACTTCTAGAATTATAATAGCTCATAAGATTATACCACATAGAAATTCTACACTGAAAAAAAGTTGAGATTGTTGGGGGGGGGGGGGGGGGGGTTATATGCCAACTTCAATAGATTTTCTTCTAATTTGAAGTTTAGGTGTATTCCTGAATTAAGCTGTTAAGATTTATTCCTGCACCATGGTTTCTTTTGCATTATTTTCAATTTTTAACGATTTCCTTTTGTTTATTTATGTTGATATTAGTATCGAAAGCTTAGCTTTAATGTATGAAATCCAACATTTATATGAAATGTTAAGTTGAGCAAGTATTTGATACAGGGTACATGGCAAAGCATTCCCAGACTTTGAAGTTAACTATCTAAGCATAATTTATCTATAAAAAAAGAAAGTAAATGCCTATATATATTTTGAAGCTTTGAAAAAGGACTCCTGAACGTTGATTAAATTTCGAAATAATAGATGGCACAGCAATTTTCTGAACCATGGACTTCAGTTTGCGTTTTTATACATCGGGGAGCGTTCCCACATTTCGTTTATATTTTCACACTTGTTTGTTCAGAAATTGAAACGGGAATAATTTTGTTAAAAACTGAGGATTTATTGGAGGGCAAACTCTTAATTGTTTTAGGATTCTATCGAGCGAACCTCAGCCTCTTGGTCACATTAAATACGTGTTAAAAAACGTGTTAAGCATAAAAAAATCCGGAGATGATAACACAGTTGTTTACAAAATCATTCCAGTTGTGATCCCCGACTAAAATAGATTTAAGTGAAAGTGGGAACACCCACTGAAGTTTAGAAACGTCGTCGGCTGAATTCCGAATTTGATGACTGCAGCGCCATCCATCCTTTCTATTCTAAGAACCATCTATCCAATATTAATCCAAGTTAGTTAATCCCTTTTTCAGTCTCTTTTCTTCGATAAGTACTGTCGAGGCATTCAATTTCAAAATTGATTTCTTTACCAGACATCATGTTTTAAAATTCTAGCTCTATATTCTATTCGAATTATAGATCTGCATTATTAAAAAAAAAAAAAAAAACTATACATTTTCCTAATAACCATGTAAAAATATAATTCTGAGCTCCATAACACTAAGAATAATTTTGATAATAATCGTGTTATCTACAACGTGAATCAGCATATCAAGATGGTACTAAATTGAAAAAGGAAAATTGACTGTATTCTTACGTGCCTGTATATGTTAGGGAATTGGCAGAGAGCATAGTGACTCAAATAAGAGGTATATGTCACTACGCTTTTCCTATACTCGATGCCAACTGACTCTTTGAGAAGAGTTTCTCATAGTAGAAGAAAAATGTATGTGTTTGTATGTGCGGATAATGGCGGTAGCACAGGGCGTGGGGTATCATTTCATGTACTAGCATAAAAGGGGAAAATGTACCATATACAGAAGGTCGTTCGCTCTTTATGGAAACGATTTTGTGATTTATTTTTGTCGATTGCATTTCAAGATAAAAATTTGGCAACTTCAGAATAATCGTATGCTACTGTTTTGTTTTGATTGGAATGTAAAATAAAAGATTTATTTAGAAAATGGCTCCAAAAATTGACAGATAGCTCGAGGGTTACGTAGCTGCGCTTTCCGAGGAGAAATATTCGTCTCAACAAATTATGAAGCGGTGTAAAAATCGCGGTTATGGCATTTCAAAAAAAGGTATTTATAGTACATTAAATTTGAATGGAAAAAAAAGTGTAATTGAAAGTAAAAATGAAAACATGACCGCGAAACCTCATCCTAAGATTGTTCGACCGCAGGTAAATATCAAGAAAGTAACATATCTGATCCTAAAAGAAAATCCGCTGACTCAAAGATCATTTGCATCGAAACTAGGAATGACTTCCGGCACTGTAAGTAAAATCATTCATAAAGATTTGAAGTTAAAAAAGATGTTTAAATCTAAAGTTCATCTGCTTTTTGCCAAAGCATATTGCTGAAAGAAAAACTAATCGTAGGAAATTATATGAAAAACACCTAGCTGCTGAAAAATGAAAATTTGTGGTAACACTCGATAAGGCATGGGTGTATTTAAGTGACTGTAATAAAAAAAGATCAATTTTCTATTGCTTAACTGATGGGGATGACCTTACGGAATGGCCTCGTAAGTGTACAGAAAAGTTCCCAAAGGGATTCATGATAGTTGCAGGATTTTGTTACAACGGCAAGGATTCGTAAGTCTTGCCGTCCCTATCGCTAGATAATACGGCGAATTTTCTTGCTGACAAAAAGTCGTCGCGACAGCGCTCCTACCAGTTCACTTCAGGACCGGCGGGACCGTCACACCAAAGCGACATTTTCTTCTTTAAGTATTACCCTGTTATATTTAGATTTGTCATTGGGTTATACAATAATACGCAACATAAGTGCACTGTATATAAATAATACCCTATATGTAACACATTACTTCAACTCTGCTTAATACTGTACATATCACTATTTACTCAATGAACAACACCAACTGCGACACAGTGCACAACCCCATTTACATAATTACAACACAGTTGCAATTTATACTTCACAATTAAATTCCATTCCAATCTGTTAATTCTAAATTGAAAACAATTGTATAAAATCCCATTAAATTATCAATATACTACGGTAAAATATACCTTACGTTACACTGATACATACAATGATACCATATACATATTAATAACATGATGTCGGTATTCATTTTACTTTTAACTCCTTTTGACACTATATTATAGCATGTTAATGAGCTACCTTTACTGTATTTCTTATTTTATATGATATAGAATATTAAATTATCCATTCCATTACACCCGGTATTCTATTACACCCATTCCATTACATCCAGTTTCAATGCATTTACAGTATTCTATTAATCATTGCTCGATACATCATATTTCATACAACTAAACATTTCAGTAAACCACACTTTCCAGCACTACCGTTATGCTGTGCCTCATACGCACTTCAGCTATTATTGTTTTGTCTGCACATAGTATATCAAATAATCATCAACATATGCTTCTTAATTTTATATTCACTATAATTACAATATTTTCAGGTAAGTAGCACTATAAATAGCAAAAAAAAAAAAAACAACAACAACAAGTAACCCAGCAAGAACTGAGCCACTATGACGAATGGGAGAAAGGAATGTGCTCATCCATCAAAATGGAGATCACCTTTTTAATAAAAATTTTACAATAAAAATCTGTAAAGAATTTGTGTTTCTCCCAGTTTGTTATATCTGCAGGTAAAAACACTCTAAGATTATTAAAGTTGATGCAGTCAAATAGGCAGTGTTCTACAGTTTGAATCTCATCGCATGTACATGTATTAGGTTTATTATGGAATCTGTTATGATATTCAGCAAATGAACCATGGTCCGTTAATGCTTGATTTATCTTAAAATCTCCGAATAATATATCTTCTTTAACCTTGCTAAATATTTGGTACGTCTTTCTACCCTTAATCGAATGATTCCATTAATATTGCCAATTTTCAATTTCATTATTTTCTATTTTCTTTTTCACTGCGTTCCTGCTGATTTTAAAATATTTATCTATAGTCTCCTTTTCAGATTCCTCTTTCGCCGCTTTGTCCGCTTCTTCGTTACCTGTTATTCCAACATGGGCTTTAACCCAATGTAGGAAAATAATCAACTTTTCTTTTTTCAGCTTTCTTTTGATGTAAGCTACTTGTTCTCCCTTATACGTGATTGATTTTAGTGCTTCAATCGCACTCCTTGAGTCGGTAAAAATGTCGCTTTTTCTAATATTCCTTTGCCTCATAATTTCTATTACCATTTGTATGGCATGCAGTTCAGCTATATAGGAATTTCCATTTTTTAGTCTTTCCTTGAAGATTTCCTTATTATCTTCTTTGTAGTAAACCACTCCTGCACCAATATTTTCCCTTTCCTTGGATCCATCTGTATAAAAGATGTGATCGGTTTTAGGTGTTTCATCTAATGTTCAATCAATGCTAATTAATTAATCTATATCTTCTAAAATTCTAATCCTAGTTTCAGAATTTGCAGCATTAAATATTTCTTCCTTAATTATTATTTCCTTGTTTTCATCATATAATTTACTTAACAAGTTGATTGCTCTTGCTTTTAAGTGCAAGGGTATACAACCCGCTAGTACATTCATAGCTTCCGTTGAAACCGTTTTGTAACATTTAGTTATCGATAGTAAAGCGGACCTTTGTAAACTATGTAATTTGTTTTTAAATGCAATCTGTTCTTTGTACCAAACCTATTCTCCATAAAGCAGAATCTTTTCTATCACTATTTTATAAATTTGTTTTATAATTTCCCTTTTAAAACCCCATGTTTTTCGTGTGAGTATTATTAACTTATATAATATTTTATTTGTTTTTTCTTTCAATTTCTCCATGTGCTTTCTAAAGTTTAATTTACTGTCGAATATGATTCCTAAATATTTCAATCCAGCATTATATTTTAAACTCTCCTGTTGCAGTTTTATGGTAGGTTTGGTACCTATGTTACCTTTCCACTTAATTATATTATATGCAAATTTTCCAAGACTGAATTTTAGTTTATGACTGGTGGCCCAATTCTCGCAATTTCGCAGAACATTCCTTGCTATATCTGTAAATTTATATACTACATGACTATTCATAATAATACTCAAATCGTCCGCGAATGCCTGGACACAATATTTATAGTCCCCTTCACACTCCCTAAGTAAATCATTTATAATAATTAACCAAATAATTGGCCCAAGCGAGGACCCTTAAGGCACTCCAACATTATAATGATGATCCTGATTTTTCATTATAATCTTCCTTTCGGTTATATAACTTTTTATAATGTTAAATAAATACTTTTTAATGTTCAGCTTCCCAAGAGCCTCTACAATACTTTTCCTTCTAACAGAGTTAAAAGCATTCTATATATCCAGGGAAACCAATCAAGTATGTTTTTTATTAATTTTATTTTCGCCTATGGCTTTCATAATATTTTTTAGTGCATGTATCGTACTCTTACCCCTTCGAAATCCAAATTGATTTGAAGAAAGCAGATTATGTTTTTCCAAATATAATACCAGTCTATTCTTTAATATTTTGTCTAGTAATTTCCCCATTACTGGGAGCAAGCAGATAGGATGATAAGAGACCGGCATCCCTGGATATTTCCCATCTTTGTGGAAATATATAGCAATTGCTTTTTTTCCAATTGTTTGGGAAGTAACCTTCATTGAGGCACCTATTAAACAATATATACATGATGTCTTTTTCGACATTATGCATTTCAGTTATTGTTCCCAGCGTTAGTCTATCATGTCCAGGTGCTTTTTTCTTAGCCATTTTTTCCAAGTTATAATCAATTTCCTCCCTGCTTATTTCGGGAATATCTTCATTATTTACCATTATATCCTCATTTGAATCCCCAATTTCCTCTTTTTGAAAATGATATTTAGTCAATTCTCTTTCAATATCTTCCTGTTTGCCTTATAACTTCCGTCCTCTCCCATAATCTTTTCCATCACATTATGCCTTTTTTCTTTAATAACATTCTTGACTTTACCAAATGTATCCTTGATGGTTAAATTGTCCAAGAATTCTTTAAATACAACGGCAAGAATTCTTTGTTACCACGGCAAATTAAAAATAAAAAAAGTCTCAAGTAAAGCTAAAATTAATTAACTCTATTATCAGCAGAATATTTTAGAACCAATTTTTGAAGAAAAAATTCCAGTATTATAGGGAAAGGACATTAATAAAGTTCAGCTTCATATACGCAAAGCCTCTAGTCACACCCTTAAATCAACTGCCACTTATTTAGCAAAGAAAGAATCATAAACAGGAATAAAATGTATCCCATTTAATCAATGAAATACCTGTAAAATCACCTGACGCTTCTCCAAGGGACTTTTGTGATTTCAGTTTATTAAAGCGAGCCTTACGAAAACGGCATCCAAGAACACTGAACGGACTTTGGAAAACAGTCCAAGAGGAATGATGTAAAATCGACATGACAGTGCTAAGAAAAAGTTTATTTTCATGGGAAAATTCAAGCTAGAGCTATTGTCAAGAACCATGGATATCAGATAAAAGCAAATCGCCGCAAAAAATATGGCATTTATAGATAAAACATACCTATCAAAATCGTTTCCATAAAGTGCGAATGACCTTCTGTAGGATACGAGGTTCTGCAATGGTTTGATCCGATTTTAAAGCCAGAGATTTTGTAATGAGGGATATCTCCCCAAACCTCCATCTAGACCTACCGTATACTCCTTTTCCCTTTCATTACAGGCTAATCCAATTAGATATCAAATCTCGCCAACTGCAAATTAGTAAATTGAAATCATCTTTTTGTCTTCGAAGATGGAATCCTATATGTACTTTCTAATTTAGGGGGAATGCATTACAGGAGAAAAAAGACAATTTTGCTTATTAATAATTTTCTGAAGCTGTTTTTATTAATTAGGCAAAGAAATTGATTCGTAGTAAATTATTCATTGTATTACTAAGTTATAAAAATTAGGATTAAAACTTCTGGTAATTACCAACTTTTAATATGATAGATTCCTATCCTGATAAAACAAATCTATCACTATACAACAAATCAAAAGGAGCATAAGATTTTTTTAGGAATCAAGCTTCTAAAAGCGATTGTACTTACTGATTAATTTTATGATTATCTTTTGGGGAAGCCAGATATGGGGAAGAAATTGGAATCTAAGCATTTATTCTTACTCCTGCTGATATTAGGTTAATTAAGCATACATCGCATACTTGCTATAAGCAAAACTGTCTTGATAAAGGTAAATAAACTAGAGTTGAATAAATAACATAAACTTTCATCATTAGATAGATTCATGTCAGTGGTAGTACACTTTACTTATGCCCTAATTATAACTTATACTTTCATTAGAAGTCAATAGTCAATATTAACAGTATTGCTAGTGTATGTTTCATCACAAGCTAAATCCTTTTCATTAAAGTCCTAGTATTATCCCATGCTCTTCTTAAATATTAATATTACTAGATTAACAAAATGTACACTCATATTGTTACATGTAACCATAGAACAATCTGTCTTTCTACGACAGAGAATTTATAGTTTAATACTTTTATTATAACTTTTGAAATTAACAGTAGTATTATTGAAAAGGATTGAATCGACATCATTATCATCAAATGCTAAATTAGATCGAAAACCTGTATTTTAAGGCAAAGATAGAGGTTTTAGACAGGCGATATTAGAACTATTTCGATGTGTTCTGAAATTTATTAAATCCATAAATAATGAGAAGTTCTCAGATGAGATGGAGACAAAATAGCTTAACCGATATCTGTATCCATTATACATAGAATAATAAATATTCTTGTTAAATTACCTATTTTAATTAGAAAATCAATACGTTCTGTAACTTATGCGCTTTGGTGTTTCTGAATTAATATCGACCGGAGTTGAATTACATGGAATTTTTCCGTATTCTCAAAGCAAACACTTCCGTAGACTCTGATGATCCAGTACCAAGAGATGTGGATAGTTGTTGGTTCCCCACAACCATGAGGATTTTAAAAAAAGATCAGTTCTTTCACTTTGAAGAAGTTTCCAAACATACAGCTGCTTAGGGTATCGAAATCTCTCTGATAGAGACAATGGGGACAGCGGATATTGAAGTATATCTTTCCTTAGAGTGTGGTGTCGTGAAAAAATAATCTAAAGTTTGGCTGACTTGAAAATTTAGGTCTTTGTTATTGCTACTGATTCAACTCTGGTAGTCTTTATGAATACATTCACCAGGGATGGATCTGATAACTTTCCAAAGAAATTTTATAGGAGGTGAAATTCAAAATAATTCGTATCCATTATAGACACGCCATTATATGATCTGTTTATTTTCTAAAATTTTGATATGCTTGCTTAGAGGCAAGGTGATCTGTATTGCTAATACAATGTAGTGTGGTAAGTTCAGTTTTTAGCCCTTGGCACTAGTCTGTAAAATATATCGATACTTGAGTCATTTTCCTACTTATCAAACCTTGAAAAATCAGCATTACCTGTTGAGTAATGATATTAAATGGGTTTCGTTTTATTTCTTGGTAGTACTTGATATTAATGAAACTCTTGATATACTATTCAGCCCTAGCTCTCTTTAAAGTACTACATTAATATATCTTTCCCTCTACAGTATATTTGATCGCATGGCCATAACATTCAGTCTCAAATACACGGAAAATATTTATATATCAATAAATCCTTATGAACTGCTAAATTTTCATCTGTACAAAGACTGGTATGCTGCACAAGCGCTTATTGGGTGAATAGGGAGGAAGTATTTTATACTATATCAATTGTGACTCCTTGGTTATAATATTCTAACATGAATACTAAAAAATTTTCGAATGCTGATATCTCTTTTCTAATTGCTTAATTTAAGTATATGAAATACCTGTATAATTGTGGATTAGTAAAAAAAAATTAAGAAATATTTTTATATCGTTATAATTTATTACTCCATAATTATACGTCTCTGATTCGATGCCGGTCGCTGACAAATCCCCCGCCGTGTACATTAATGGTGACTGGTGCACAAAAAATCTGTCGTGGCTGTAATGTCCTCGAAGTTCTCAAATTTACCTCTGGAGATGCGGGGTCAAGTGTACAAATCTCGTCACTTGATTTGGTTTAAAATTTCGGGACCGGTTCTTTAGTCGGACTCCGACTCTTGCGATGTTGTTCAAAACCGGAACTGAACCATTCTGCTCAATATCCTTTATGGACTTGATATGATATTCTTTCGGTCAAGGGGCATAAGCCACAACAACAACTCCATAGTTATTACATATAGTGTCAAATATTCACATTAAAATGGTTGAAAACGAATATTGCGGGCTTTGCTACTGATTTTAGGGTATGTTCTTTGATTTATTAGTTGTTTGAAATTAGAATTATGGGATCTGGACTTGGCTTTTGCACCTGACCCATTAGGATTAAACCACGTCGTGGTCTTTTTTGATAGCTTTTTTCTTTATAGAAGTGTGATGAAAAATACATGTCACTAAGCACACATAATTTTTGTAGATTCAGATAACATAACGGTCAAAACAAAATGGCACAGCAGGCTAACAATAAATATAGAAAATCAACTATCATCGGGGAACTATGTGGCTAGGAGGACACACTTAAGTGGAGATCATTTAATATCTCCGGCAACGGCTGGCAAAATAAGCCGTCGCCATATCTGGTAAAAAATGGCGACTTCAAAGAATGCATAGAGGTTGTCGAAATTTTAGCTTTTTAATTTAAACTGAATTTTAACTTTTCCATTCTCAACTGGCATATTAATGACTTTTGACTTACAAGGATAATTTGAGAGCAAAACTATATGTTTGTCGAAGGTAAGAATTTTACGTAACTATCAATCAAGCCTTAACATTTTGGACTATTTAAAAGTGAAAGCCTCCATGTTAATCCACATTTCTTACAATTTGTATTTTAAGGGTTGCAATGATTTTAGCGGAGCAGGCTATCTCTATTTTTGTTTTAAATATAGGTAGATTCAAGGGCTTCTGCAGTTGTGTATTTGAGATAGGAAGTTAAGAACTGACATGGGCTTTTATGAATGAGTCCTTTATTTTAGTAACTATCCCTGGAAGAAAGGCTTCAAAAAGAGAATTTTATGTAGAGCTAGGTCAAATAGGGATTGTATTAGTAAAACAAGAAAGTTGAGTTCTTGGCACAATGAGTAAACTCGAGTAAGACTTTTAGGGGAAAGGAAAAGGCTGTATAAAACAACAAGCTAATAGTGGAATAAGAAGTGTATTTTACCTCAAAAGTGGGCAGGTGAAAGTTTATTCAATATGTTTCTGAACCCACCTACGAAAACCATAACATTTAGGTTCAAAGTCTTGATAGATAGCAATACATCATAAAATAACACTTGCCAAACGAATTGCATTTTCATCATCCAAATACTTAAGTACGCGTGCATACACAGAATAGAGACGACAGCTGTAAAATTCTAGGTATCATCGTTTACAGAGAACTTATCAATTACACCACATTGCAATCCAGACAATCTTCAAAGAACATGCTGCCAGATACCTGCGTAAAATAATATGCAGGAGCTACTCGTTCAGTTGGAAACCGATTCAACAGATCACTTCCTCGTAAACTTCCATTACATCACAGAACGAGACGTCATTCTGCACGCAACTTGGATGCCATAGTAGCAAAGATAGAATTTACGTAAAGCAATTGACAAAATAATAAAGATACAGTAAGCTACAACTTCTCATTATGAAGTCTAAAGATCACTTTAAAAATAACAACCTATATCTTCAACTGGTGGAGTTATACCATAATTATGAATACACTTTTTCCCTCTGCAAAAACATTATTTATTATAACTGTTTTTTTGATTTGACAATTTAAAAATGAGAAATAACTTTATATCAATTTCATTTTATTAACATATTTACTGTTTAATAATACTGTAAGAAATGAAAATAAGTACTCATCATGAGTTCCAAGTGACTGATGGACTGTAAACGAGTTAAAAAATAGGTATGTGCTCTTTCAAAATATTAAAAGTATGATAAATTAAATACGCACATAAACAAAACGTGTAATATTGATATAAATAATTTAAGTAAAATGTAAATAATGCAACAAAAAAGTAAAGGATTAAATTACAGGAAAAAGGCACTGACAGTCGAAAAAATTAACAGAAATCTACAAATAGCGCTCCACGCAGCATAAATGCAAGATTTTGATTCTATTATTGATACAAATAACATACATTTTAGTTTAAATTATTATTTCTTGAAAGTCATATTTTTAAATAATGTGTATTCACGAATGCATATTATATATCCCGAATATTTTATTCATGAATTATCAAATAGAAATACAATAGGTTAGAAATATGATGCTATATAAAAATATACATCTCCAGAATACTCAATACCTATATATGGGCCTAGGATTCCCCTTTGATATGGGCTCCTCAGCAGGAACTGGACGAAAACTACTCTGTTTTGCAGTGCAATTCAAAAACGATATTAGTTCCTTTCTTAGTCCACTGTGGCTGCACCCCGCTGGGTCGTCAGTAAAAAATTAGAGTAAAAGATTATAGCTATTCTGGTTTCTTTTTCCCCACGCACTTGTACTTCATGACATACTGAGGAGCCTGTGGAAAAGTGAAACTTAGGTCTACAACTGCTGGGTACTCTGGAGATCATATCTATCTTATCATATCGCTCATTCCTTTCAACAACGTCATATCACAAAAAAACGGGATTTTTCAGGAGAATGATTTTAAAGTTTAAAAGTAGAATAAAATGGAATAAAAATAAATATCAATTCTGCTCTATAGCGACTAAATATTGAGCGGTGAGATATGACGATCTTGCAGGGATATACTACTCTTTCAGGGCATTCTGAAAACAGGCATAACTAAAAATAACCGATTTTTGAGATACGACGTTGTTGAAAGGAGTGAGCAATATGTGGTTAGTCTTATTATGAAGTCTTCCATGCAATTTTTTTATATTATTGTATGTTTTTATTTACTTCAAATCTTTAAAGTCTGTTTATAAACCATACCGATTTATGGATACCATGTTCATACCTGTTATAGTATGATATAGGGATATATAGTGTTAGAATTCTAAAAGAATTTTTTGAGACCTAAAAAGAGAGTGAAACACAAACAGCTAAAGAAAGAGCAATAGTCTGAGTTTATTATAAAATAAAATTTAAATAAATCTTAATTCTAGGTACCTCTGCAATTAAAATGCTTCACTGAACTATTGAAGGAATTTTCAGCTAAATATATTACTAAGATAAATATCCCTAAAATTTTTTCCATTTAAAATACTACGTACATTTTGTTTTTATTCTGGTAAATGCTGAAAAATATTTGATGTACATTTTCATAGATCAAGGTTATCTGGTGGTAATCAGCATGTGTATTGTTGTGAGCTTCAATAAACAAGATATTATTTTATGTTGAAAAAGAAAAATTAAAATCGTAGACGTAATCATGGGGAGTGCGAAAATGCAATTTAATCAAGAAAATATTCTTAGAATCATGCAAAATATGAAAGGTTATATTTTATTTACATTGCATTTAGATTTGTAAAGGTATTTATTCTATGTCAGAAAATCAAACGTACGTACTATTTTTCAGTTTAACTCATAGAATTTGACATCAGGAAAAATTCAACTGTAAAATTTTAAAATCCATCTGTATAAAAGATAAATATTCCCCAAAAATTTGATAATGAAATACATTTAATATGCTCAAAATAAACCTATAAGTATTCTTTGATTAGCTTTTGATAAAGTTGTTATTCTCTAGCTTGCTTTGCTGCAGCCTGAAGTCCATTGCTTTCAACTAATCTGTAAAACATTAGCTTCTCATGCAAATTTCTTGCCTCGCGTGTTTTGACTCAGATGCTGTAAGGAAATTCAATATAAGAAAAGCTGATAAAAGAAGAAAAATGTGGTGCGAAGATTTAATATATCGACGCTGTTCTACATGTTATCACAAAAAATATCAGCGTAATTTTTTACTTAAAATCTTTACAATATTTTGGATTTGGAATAATACCTATGTACAAAATAAGGATATCTGTCAAAGGATAAAGAAAAAATATTAAAAAACACATATAGAGCTGCGTGTGCGACTGTTTTTATTTATTATATTGTTCTTTGAATGTTAAAAATATGGAGCTTCAGTGCTTCAAGACTACATTATATTTTAAAACTGTTTTATTTGATTATGACAACTCCCATTCATAAATAAAATGCATTTGATTTTTTGCTCAATATTCAATATTTATTAAATTTTAACTATGGACCTTTTTACATTGCAATAAAGGTAAATAGTGCAATTTGCATTTGTTGCATGTCATGTTGAATTTTAAAGGCGCGTAATGTCCTATAATCACTGTTAAACTGTGACCTCTGCTATTAGCACATGGGAAGCATAACTGTTGACTAACTTGTAAAAAAGGTCTAAAGATCCTGGAAGATCCAGAGAAATGAGTTTCCCATGTTTACAAAATATTGCATAGGGCCCAGGGTGCTGTAAATAATTCCTGAAGTATCAGTAAATATAGGTTAAATTTATGAAAAGAAAATCTGTTTAACATTTTGAAAATACCATAGCTAAGATCTTACCGATGGAATAAAGAAAAGGAGCAAAGGACGAGTTAGGAGAAGAAGCTTAAGGAAAAAAGGACTTCCCCAGAACAGGAACATATAGCTTCTTAAAATACTCAGTTAAAAAATCCTGTAGTTGAAGAAACAGTCTGTTACTAATTTTCGTTTTTCTCAAGTTTGTTGTAAGTTCCTTGGAACGTCGGGATGGCTCGTCAGGGAGACCTTCCATCACGAGTTACAAATATCTAGTTTCACCTCCTGGTACAGGCAGAAAATTGTTCTTAAATTAATTTTGTGGGGAAAAAACCCGTGTAAGCGTTTTATCTCCTTCAAATAAATTCTGTTGTTTTTGCCATTCACTGTAAGGAATAAAATATTTATCTTAGTAGACACTTGGCGACTGCCTGTCTAGTATTAAATCAATACTGCAAGCACAAAATAAAGAAGCAACAGATTATTAAGCTCTTTTTTTGGCGTACTATTTAAAGGAGTGATTACAAATAAAAAATACTAGCCAAACAATTATAACAACATGCAGGATATTTGGTGTAGGATATTCCAAATAGAAGACCATAGCTCTAAAAAAATTTCACTGTACTTAAAAACCATCTCATTAATGCATGACACAAACTTTTCTCAGTTCGCTGCTGAACCCTCGCTACACTGTACTTATTTAGAAAACATTCGAGCTTTTAAGTAAACTTAAATTAAGTTATTTCGCTTTATTTCAGCTATCTCGAATCTTGAACCTATCGTTTGCTCTCTTTAACGTGTCTGAGTCAAGTTGCTTGTGCATTACTTGCTCTCTCTACTCAAGTTATTATACTCGGGTGCTCTTTTTTTTGGTTTCGAGTTTATTTTAGAACTGTATAGACAAATTTTGCCGAGAATAGCAATTGAAAAAGGAATTTAAAGAAAGCGTGTTCGATAACAAGCTATAAGTAATAGCTTACACCATGTAACATAAAATGCTCTAATTTTAATCCTCTAGCTAAAAAAAAATGTGACTGTAATCGAATAAAGGTTATTTTGATGTAATCAATTAAAATTTTTTTTAACTGTTCAATCAAGAAACAAGATCTGCACTAAATTAGACCCTGTTTTATTAGATTGCGTTTTCATGGTTTCCTGCAACTCTCCCTGGAATACATCATGGGAAAATAAGTTGAGGCCAAGAAGGAATATAGCATTTCAAGTAGCATTCGATAGGTAAAGGAAGAGAGTCCATTGGGAAAAGCAGAGTCTCCAAGGTTGAATGCAACAGAAACTTTTGTCAAAGCATTTCTGACGTCCAATATCAGAACTCGTTGACTGAGCAGCAAACCGAGGTCAGTAATCCTTAGTATTAGAATTTATATTGAATTCAGAGGGGGGATTTCTAAAAGAGCGAAAGGTCTTTGTAAGATTGTGGTCAATATATTTCTTTAGTTGAAAGCTCTTGTCAAAAGATAAATGAGGGCTTGGGGTAGCTTAGTGGCAGCTCGCCGGCTTTCAGCCCTGAGGGTGATCGGTTCGAATCCTGACAAGCACCATCAAATACCTCGCGTCTTGGCCGGTTATGGGCACGTTAGATCCGTAGACCGGAAAGTGTCTCTATGAAGTCAGAGAGGGTGCGATATCCCCAGATGTAACTGGGGTTGCGCGATCAAAATTGAGGTGGCATCTGGCTAGATCGGACTCCGACCCTTGTGGTACCATTATAAACCAGAACCGCACCACTCAGTCCGCTAGCCTATATGGACTTGGTGTGGAGTTCTTCCAGCTAGGGGGCATTAGAAACAACAACGAGTTATAAATGACTTGTTTTATCTGATAAATAAGGTTATTATGTTCGCATCAATTCTCTAACCGAAGACTGAATTAGGAAATCAGGTAAAATATCTTGTATATTTTATCTACTTCTTACTTTTTCACACTAGAAATATTCAATATTGCAACAAATGGTATTTAAATTTTATTTACATGAGAAAAGGTTGTTGTGAGATTTATAGATTTAGTGGACTGTAAATGAATTTTAAAGGATTTATTTTGACTTAAGGGGTCTCAGGGGTTTTAAAGCTTCAAAAAATCGAAAAAAAAATTATTATGAATTATTTTTCTGTAATTAATTCTGAGCATATTAAAAAAAACCGCATTAAAAAATTCTTAATAGAACGCGAGTTACAGACTAAACAATCAACCGATACATGACATATCCGGTGTTTGTTTACGTTTTGGTACGCCAGCTGACCCAGCACATGCAGTCAGCTGATCACGAAACGCCTACTTGCGTTGCAACTAAAATACTTGAATAAAGAAACAAACTTCTACCAATTTAACCCCATGGTTTATCATTTTCCACTTTCCGCTGAAGAACCGTGATAAAAATACTGTAACTTTCGCTCTGTTGTTTTTCTAAAACGAAGTTCAAAACAACGTGTTGTTATTGTCAATCTTGTAAGGGATTCACCGCTATTTTCTGTTTATTTAAATATAAATGTTTTTTATTTCTCATTAAATCTTCGTAATTTAAGTTTAAAAATAGAACTTTTTAGTGTTTTGCAATGGGGAAAGCGTATAACCGATCTGTGAGTTACAAAAGCAGAAAGCGTACCTTCCATGAAAAAAAAAAATTATTCTGTTTATACAGGTAAATCAGCGTCTGCTAAGAAGCTGAAAATTGATAATACATCCTTTTCAAGCATAAAATATGACTCAAATTCCGATATATTACAAGGATATCGTTTCATCGATATAAATATATTATTTAATGAGCTAAGAAAATTTATTTGTTGCAGTTTGTGTCATTCAAAAGTCAACTTTTACGAAGGGTCAGTTCGTGGCTGCTCTTCAGTTTTCACTATAAAATATGAACATTGCAATGATACTAATACAATAAACAGCTGTCGAATGCTTGGTTCAAGAAAAAATATCCCATAAATTAATCAATGTGTCATTTATAGCATGCGGTGTATTGATCAAGGGTTGTCTAGCCTTCAAACTTTTTGTGCTGTCATAAACATACCACTCCCAGTTACTCAAAAATGTTATGACAATATTGTGAAAAAAATTGTTTGTGCCATTAAAACTGTTTTTGAAGAATCCATGAAGGCAGCAGCAGTGGAAGAGCAAAAAATAACTGGATGTTCTGATCTTTGCATCAGTGGCGATGGCTCATGCAAAACCCATGGCCATACGTCAAAAATAATAATGTGTAGTATTATTGGGACAGAAAGTGGGAAAGTTATCAATGTCGAAGTACTGTCTTCTTTCTGCAAAGACTGTGAGATTTCTGCATCTAATTTGGACCACAAATGTTAAAAAAAAAAACCATTCGGGAAGTGCAGGAATTATGGAAGTCATTGGAATGACAAGAATATTTCAACGTTCTGAATTTTGCAGAAAAGTTCGGTACACCAAGTATCTTGGTGATGGTGATACCAAAACTTTTAATGAACTTTTGAAAGTTAGGCCCTATGATTGTGAAATTGAAAAACTTGAGTGCATAGCACACGTACAAAAAAGAATGGGGAATCGCCTACGAAAACTGAAACAACAGATGCGGGGTGAGAAATTGTGTGATGGGAAACCACTGAGTGGAAAGGGGTGGCTAACGGACAAACTAATATATAAATTAACGGTATACTATGGGAATGCAATTAGATCAAATGGTCATTCTCTTCGAAGCATGAGAGAAGCTGTATGGGCAACATATTGTCATTTGAGCTCTACAAATGATGAACCAAGGATTATGTTCTGCCCTAAGGGTGCGACTTCCTGGTGCAAGTTTCAAAAGCATGCTGCATGTGTTGATGATAAAAAGGGAATTTATAATCATACCCCTTCTGTACCCTTGGAAGTAATGAAGTGTATAAAAAATATATATACATATTTATCAGCTCCAGATTTGTTAAAATGATGTCTAAGTGGGAAGACAGAATTCAAATGAATCATTTAATTCTGTGATTTGGAAATTTTGTCCAAAGACCTCTGGTTGTGGTAAAAATGTTGCTGAAGCTGCTGTCTATGAAGCCGTGATTGCTTTTAATGAAGGTAGTGAGGGTTGGTTGAATTCTCTTAAAGAAATTGGTATGATTCCTGGGGTGTATGCAACAACAGCAGCTTTGAAATTTGATGTAAAGCGAGTAAAAATCGCAGAAAAACGAGCTGATCTTCAAGCATTACAGGCTAGACAGGCTAAACGAAGGCTTGTTCTTGCTAAAAATGAAAAGGTTGAGATAGTTGAAGGGTGTTCTTACACACCTGGAGGATTTTAAATTACGTGAGTGTGTTTTATATCTAACTTCATCAAAATTTTAACTTTAAACGCTGTTTTCTCAGAAGTATGATTTTCACCACTATCCGTAAAATTTAAAAAAAAGTACTCAATATATCTGTTTAAAATTTTGCATGCTTGTATACATGATTATGTTCTATAGAATGAATCAATATAATGAGGAAATTTTGTTATTTTCAATATTTTTATTAATTAAAGAGAAATTTTAAAAAAATATTTTTTATTTTTTCAAATTTGTATGAATTTTTATAAATGTTGTTGATGTAATATTTTTACATAGTTAATTCATTCTATAGAGAAAACATTTCTGATTATTTTAACATAGAATTAAAGTGTATATGTTAATTCTAACTTGAGTTACTTTACGGATAGTAACTGGCCATTTAAAAAAAATCTGAAAATATCGTTGTAATAAATGTATCATATTTTAAAAAAATTTAATATCAAAAGTGTTTATTTTATCAAAATATTAATTTTGAATTAGTTCTGAACAGTATCAACAAATTTTGTCTATTTGTAATAAGAATATAATTAGTTATTGGATGTCGAAACCAGAACACATTTATGCTTTAACATAACAGTTTAAAACCCCTTAGACCCCTTAAAACAAAATAATTACAATACTTGCACATTTAATAGAATACACTTGCGATTAATAGAATATAAGGAATGGATCAACGCTGGGAAAATGAAAACCCAGATAGCTTAAAGAATTGAATCATGAATTGACTTACATAAAGGAATGATGAATTGCTTCACTTCCCAGCCATGTTCCAAACCTTTCACTTAAAGTAAATTACATCAAAAAGGGAATAAGCAAGCAGAAGCCCTGCTCGCATCACGTACATAAGAATACTTTTTTAACAACAACAGTTCATGTTTACACACATCGTTTCAAAATAAGAAATTCATGGATCTGTGCTGCCATCTATGAACGCGGGCTGCTACTACAGGACGGAACATCCTCCGGGGCGGGCAGTAGCACAGTGACTTTAGAAATTGGCCTCTTGACATCACCAGAAGTAGTTTTGATGGAAACAACTCTTACACAGCCATCTGCTCCTGGGAAACACTGAATCACACGTCCAAGAAGCCACTTTAAAGGAGGAAGTTGTGGCTCATGGATTGCCACCAAATTTCCAATCTGAAGATTCTGACGTTGGAGGCTCCAAGCCTTTGGTCTTTGCTGGAGTTGATTTAAGTAATCCCGAGACCATCGGTCCCAGAATTCAATTCGCATTTTTTGCAAAAGTTTCCATCTGTCACTTAAAGTGATGGTGCAATTTGGAGTTTCAGGAATGTCCAATAATGGACTACCGATTATGAAATGCCCTGGTGTAAGAGCACTTAACTCCGAAGGGTCAGAAGACATAGGCACTAATGGTCGAGAGTTCAAACACGACTCAATTTGACAAAGAAAGGTTGACAGTTCTTCGAAATTGAGAACTGCAGATTTACTGGCTTTCACTAGTAAGTTTTTCGCGCTTTTCACGGCTGATTCCCAGATGCCTCCGAAGTTCGGTGAATATGGTGGGATAAAATGCCAATTTATCTCATGAAAGGATGAAAAATGCATTACTTCTTCGGATTTCAATTTGCAGAACAAAGTTTTCAGCTCATTGGAAAGTCCTACAAAGTTCTTTCCATTGTCGGAATAAATATCCGAAGGTAAGCCTCTACGGCTGATGAAACGTTTCAAGCACGCGAGTAGAGCTTGAGTTGAAAGATCGGATACAGCCTCTAAGTGCACAGCTTTAGTACACATGCAGATGATAACACATATGTATGATTTCATTTTGGTTTTACTTCTGGTGAGATTTGGTTTGGTTGTGACTGGTCCACAAAAATCAATTCCTATTTTCTGAAAGCAACGTGATGGATTGATTCTTTCAGATGGTAAATCGGCCATAATCTGCTGGCAGGATGCAGCACGCAATTTTTTACAAAGAATACATCGGTGGATCACTTGCCTCACCTTGGATCGTCCGCTCGTAAACCAAAATTTTTGACGTATGAGAGCTAACGTTAACTGTGGACCTGCATGAAAATGCTTATGATGGTAATACTCAATGATCAAATCCGTAATTAGGTTTTCCTTGGGTAGCAATATTGGATATTTTTGATCATGAGTCAGATTTTGCTGTCTGAACAGTCTTCCGCCTACTCTAAGGATGTTTGATTCGTCGAGAAAAACATTAAGAGTCAACAGCTTGCTTGAAGTAGGCAATGGGGATTTCTTTTGGAGTAATTTAATCTCGTTTGAAAATTCCTTCGTCTGCAAAAGTCTAACTATGAGCAGGAGAGAAGACTTGATTTCATTGGCAGTCAAGTGTTCAGTGAGGCGTTCATTAGGGTGTCTACAGTTGTGCATGAATCTTAAACAATAGGCGATGACATTTATCAATTTGGTGTATGATGAGAACTTAAGCAGAAATTCAGGGATATCTTTCTCTACCGCGATATGGACCAACACCTCTTCGGCTCCATCAGAGAATGAATCTTGACTAAAGGGGGGATAAGTAGAATTATCCCACAATCTGGACGGGCCAGACCACCAAAGATCATGATGAAGCAATTTTTCAGGAAGGATTCCTCTGGAAGCGCAATCTGCCGGATTCCACTTTCCTGTAATGTGGTGCCACTGAGCCTTTGGAACTAGAGATTTGATTTTGTGCACGCGATTGGATACGAATTGGTTACCCTTCAGTGGTGGGGAATGAATCCAACATAAGGCAATTTGAGAATCTAACCATAGATGAACATCTTCAAGGTTAATCGGTAGAGAATCTATCACTGTCAAGGTAAGCTGTGATAACAATAATGCTGCTGAAAGTTCAAGCCTAGGCAAAGTGACCATAGATAATGGAGCCACCTTTGTCTTTGCAGCTAAGAGATGAGAGGTATTACCAAAAGGACTTAGTTTTACCAGATAGAGGACTGCTGCATATGCCTTCAACGATGCATCAGCAAATCCATGCAACTGAATTTGAGTAGTTGCGCTTTCATCCATACTTATAAACCTCGGAATTCTAATGACCTTCAGACAATCAATTTGATTAAGAAAACTTTCCCATACCTTCAAAATTTCTGGAGGTATTTCATCTTCCCATGACAACTTATCTTTCCAAAGTTCTTGCATTAAGATTTTGAGTATGACTGTAGATGGTGACAATAGACCTAACGGATCGAATGTTCTCGCAATGAAAGAGAGCAAATCTCGCTTTGTTTTAACTTCGGTTGTTCTCGCTATGTATAGCTGTATCGTGTCTTCAGAAGAATTCCATGTCAGACCTAATAATTTTACAACTTGTTCATTTTCAATTTTCCCGTTTGAATGGATGAGTTTTCTTTCTTCTGTTACATGTTCAATTGCTTCTGGACAGTTTGAAGCCCATTTTCTCAGTGTAAATCCGCCACTTTCCATAATCTGATTTATTTCATAGACGAGTCTTGATGCCTCCTCGGGCGAAGAAGCGCCACACAAGAGATCATCCATGTAGAAGTTCTCCCTAATTATCTCAGAAATGCGGGGATTTTCTGTCTGGGAGTCTTCAGCGAGTTTATGGAGAGTTTTAATCGCCAAGTAAGGAGCACAAGCTGTCCCGTAGGTGACAGTGCGCAAATGATATGTGGAGATCGGTTGTTGCTCTTGAAATCTCCAAACTATTCTTTGGTAATCTCTGTGGGAAGCAGTTACCAGAATCTGGCGGAACATTTTCTCGACGTCTGCTGACAAGGCTATTCGATATGATCGAAAGTTTATGAGGATCTTGAATATCTCTGGGAGTAGCTTAGGACCGACCTCAAGGAAATCATTTAGGGAATTTCCACTTGAATCTTTACTGGATGCATCGAAAACAACACGAAGCTTTGTTGTTAGGCTTTCCTCTCTTAAAACACCGTGATGAGGTAGGAAAGCTTGATTTAGAACCTCTTCTTCATCTTCTGGGACGATTTCCATATGGTTTAGTGAGAGGTATTCCTTCATGAATTCACAGTACTTCGTTTTGAATTCTGGGTTCTTTCTGAATTTTGCTTCTAAATATTGGAAGCGCTTCAAAGCTTGAAATTTGGAATCGCCGAGAACCGGAATAGATTTGAATGGTAAGTTCACAACGTATCTTCCAGTACAGTCTCGCTTCACATTTATTTTTAATTTGTCATTTACCGGATCAATGACTGATGATTCTGGAACTGATTCCATTTGCCAAAATTTCTGTAGTGAAGAATTGAGTTCGCTGTCGATTATAGAATGACAACTGAAAATCTCTTCCCTTACTGGTATTGAATAGATGGGGCCAGATAGCAACCATCCTAGCTTAGATTTCATAGCACAAGGCGTTCCCTTTGGACCAATGATTTTTTCACCAGAAATAATTTGGATGAATAAGTCTGCTCCAATCAAAACTTCAACAGGAGATGAGATGTGAAAGTTCGGATCAGCAAGGACAAGTCCCTCCAAATGAGGCCACTTAGTGACTTCCATCCGAAAATTGGGTAGGTTCATGGTAATGTTTTTGACGACCAGAGCATTCATCTCAAATGATTCGTCACAGGAGTGTGAATATACAGTCATATTAGTCTCTTTTAAGGATGTTTCGGCAACAGAATTAGTGATTCCTCGAATAATGTGATTTGTATTTCTCACTTTTAAATTAAGTCTTGTTGCCAATGTGGAAGAAATCATGCACCTCTGCGAGCCACTATCTATCAGTGCACGACAAGTAATTAAGTCCTGATTTGAAGATTTGATTTTGATCAATGCGGTGCTTAACAAGGTTGTCACTGCTTTTATATGGTTAACAAGGCATGGACTTTCCACTTCATTTACCTGATTTGAATTACTAGCAGTTTCAACATTTTGAATAGGTTTTGGACGATGGAGAAGGGTGTGATGATTTTTATTACAATTTTCTGACTTACACCTAATAGTAATTAAACATTTTGAGGCCAAATGATTACTTCTTAAACAATTAATGCAAAGCTTATTAGTTTTGACAAATTCCCATCGTTGATCCAATGACATCCCTAGGAAATCTGGACATCTGTACAATGCATGCGAGTTTTTACAAATTATGCAAACTGGTAGTTTCGAAGCTGACGCGGTATTACAAAAGGTGGTCCTTTTTTGAGGTTTGACATCACCTTTACTAGTTGTTTCTACTTTGAAACATGAATCCTTTACATTTTGAAGACTTCTCGCGTGATTTTCCAAAAAGGCCGAAAATTCCGCAAAGGTTGGAAATTTTCCCTTTTCAGTTTTCAATTCCCACTGAGTACGCATATTGCTATCGAGCTTATTTTGAATTGTATAGATCAGAATCAAGTCTACCAACTCATTACATTTAAACCCCAATATATCAAGATTACGTATTGCTTCATTGCACGTGTCCAAGATTTCCAAAAGAGATTTACCATTACAAACTTTGGGGGATTTAATGTTAAAAATTTTACTCAATTGATTATTAGCCAAGAGTTTGTTATCATCATATCTAGATACTAAAGTTTCCCAAGCTTGTCTGTAGAAGTCCCCAGAAACAGGAAAACCCTTAATCAGTTTTGCTGCGTCCGACTTTACTGATGCAACTAAATACTGGAATTTCGAAAGTGAGGACAGATTTTTATTTGAATCAATTGTCGCAGAAAATATTTCCTTAAACGTAATCCAATCATCAAGGTTTCCGCCAAAAATTGGAATTTCAAATTTTGGAAGGCGAATATTTTGAGTTTCATTCGAAACTGATTTATCAATGAACTCGGAAGCCGAATTTTCATTAGTACTTCTACTAATAAATCCTTCTATATCAGCACAAGCATTAATTACTTTCTCATTTGCATTTGTGTATTCATTATAAAAAAGATCATTTTCATCGATTAATTCAAATATTAACTCTTCCAAAGATTCTATCAAATTACACAATTTTGTTTTTATTTCTTTCAAAATAAATGATTTACCCTCCTTGATTAAATCATCAACACGATTAACATATCTGTCAATTTCCTTGATAATGAAATGAAACCTCGTTTCAATCTTTGAATCTTTCTTACCCTTAGCCATATCGAAATCAGAAAATCAAAATGTCTCATATACAAAATTCCACGAATCGAAAATAGCACGTCAACAATTTTACGCTAATGCTAAAATGCCAAAAATGAAAAATAACAAATGCTAGAAATAAGAATTAAACATTGCATTTATGTTTGCCTACCGGAAAAGAGTTGGCAAGTAGCCAAAACACTTGCGAGAACGCGGGAATCAACTTTATCCAAGATGGCGAACGAAACTAACGAGCGATTGAAACTAACGAGCGATTGAGACACATAATTAAAAGATTCTCTACTGTCACTCCGGCTCGACGGACCAAAACTATGTGAGATTTATAGATTTAGTGGACTGTAAATGAATTTTAAAGGATTTATTTTGACTTAAAACAAAATAATTACAATACTTGCACATTTAATAGAATACACTTGCGATTAATAGAATATAAGGAATGGATCAACGCTGGGAAAATGAAAACCCAGATAGCTTAAAGAATTGAATCATGAATTGACTTACATAAAGGAATGATGAATTGCTTCACTTCCCAGCCATGTTCCAAACCTTTCACTTAAAGTAAATTACATCAAAAAGGGAATAAGCAAGCAGAAGCCCTGCTCGCATCACGTACATAAGAATACTTTTTTAACAACAACAGTTCATGTTTACACACATCGTTTCAAAATAAGAAATTCATGGATCTGTGCTGCCATCTATGAACGCGGGCTGCTACTACAGGACGGAACAGTTGTATATGTTAGTCTCCAACTAAATTGAAAACACAATTTATGTATCTTATTTGAACATGAAAAACACTGGTTTTAATAAGTGTCAAAAGTCGTGTCAAAAGTCACAAGTGCCCTCTGTTATTGTATGATCAATATGTATAAGCTGGAATTATCCTGTAAAATCAAGATAAAAGTTTTAAAAACGTATTAGGGGCATTCTTTGAATTTGATTACAGTTCGTTGTCATAGCTGAATATATTATGATCAATTAAACCTATTTTGATTCCTGAATTCAATGTTTTTCCCATCTGAGTTTGATACCTAAGTCTTGCCACAAACCAGACAAATGTAACAACACTTCTATCCTATAACTCAGCAAACTTAGGTAACTCATGTTCAGTAAGGGTTCTATCGATTACAGCAACTTATAAACATAATTAAAGAGTTTTACTTATGCATAATATTTTCTCCTCTAAAAATTATCTTTCATATAAACGAGTAAGAACACTTGGTCAGCAGTCAGGTAAAATCGTGTGCCACGATAGCCGAAAAATACATATTTATCAATGCTGCACGAAAGTGCCTAATTTAAAATTTTTTTAATCCACTTAAAAGAGTCTTAACACCCTCTTCATCTTTTAAGAAAAGGTGAAAAATTTGCTGTAGCATCGCAAAAAATACAGTGCTAGATGTTTATAGCTTTTGGCTTTTCTGCCCACTCAATCCAGTAATTGGCCGTTAATCCCACTAAAAAATTAAACATAAAAATGATTAATGAGTCTTTTATTTCTGACCTTGAAAAATATTTAAATTTACTCATTTTTAAGGAATTTTTTTCTCAAATCCTGAGGAATGTCCTTAGGATAAGTGCACGTAGCCAAAATAATATAGAACATTTTAAGATGGTTATGAAAGTTACGGATTCAAAACCCGAAATAAAGCATATAATAGCTTATATGATCATGCAATAATCTATAAAGAAATCATGTTTTGGGAATCAGAATACTTCAGTCACATCATAAATAAAGGAGTGTTGTAATAATAATCATTTAGGGATTAATGGGTAAACAAAACTGCAATGCAAGAATGTAGTACGCGTTTGAGTGTTGTGGAATTATTTGAAAACTGGAAAAGGAACATAAGAGGATATAATTCTGTGGGATGTAGATAAAGCTGGAGATCAGTTTGAATGCAGAGCCTTGAAATTTAACCTGCTCGCTGTGCAGTGGTTAAATTCGCGAGTTCGAATCTCGGCTGTGTTATGGTTCTTCCTGCTCTGTGCCCTCGAAGGGAGAGATATTGAGTCACATTTACAGTATAACCTATAAATTTAAGTTGCTAAGCTGATTTTGGGGGCAGTCCGTAAGAGAAAACAACTGCATCAATTTACTTCATTTTGGTCTTAAACGAAAGATTGTAATCTGTAGATTTGTCAAATTTGGTTTTTCTAACCGCAATTTCTATTAATGAGCGATAATTTACAATTACAAATTAATTTCCACGTATGCTCAGTGGCATGTTTAAATCTGTCTTTAGAAACTCACTGTTTCTGCGCATGCTCAGGGACATGTTTTAATGATAAACACGTTTATTCCGAGGAGTTTCTCTAGATCTCTCTCTCTCGCTCTCTCTGCTATTTTTATTTTTATAATAATTACGCTTGTAAAATATAAGATCAAACCTCATGGAAATTGTTTATTTCACGCTGCTTAATTAGTGATAATTTACATTTAAAAAAATGTTTTCTGCGCATGCTCAGTGACATGTTTAAATCTGGCTTTAGATACTCACTAAGCACGAGGCCGCTTAAACACATTAATTTTTTCTGCGCATTTTGATTTTCAACATTCGGCAATGATAAGTTGAGTATAATTTGTGCATTAGTACATTTATTTACTATCTAGCCGTCATGTTTTGACAGGTACCAACTAGTCTATATATTTAAGTTGCTAAGCCGATCTTTTGGACAGTCCGTAAGAGAAAACAGCTGCATAAATTTACTTTATTATGGTCTTAAACGAAAGATTTTAATCTATAAATGTGTCAAATGTTTTGTAACTGCATTTTCTATTAATTAGCGATCATTTACAATTAAAAATTGCTTTCTGTGCATGCTTAGTGACATGTTTAAATCTGGCTTTAGATACTTACTAAGCACGAGGCCGCATAAACACGTTAATTTGTTTATTCCGAGGAATCTTACTAGCTCTCTCTCTGCCATTTTAATTTTTAATTATGTTTGTGAGATATAGAATTAAACCTGACGGAAATTGTCTATTTCGCGCTGTTAAGTAACCATATTTCTTTTATTGGGCTCAATAGCATTTTTTAAAAGTGTTTTTCTCTCTTCTTAATATTATGATTTTCAACATTTGGCAATGAAGTGTTGAGTAAAATTTGTGTATTAGTACATTTTTTACTATTGAGCCGTCATGTTTTGACGGGTAATAACTAGTTACTTATTTAAGTGTAATAAAGAAAACCTATAAATTGACGTTGTGGATGGGCGAACCTCTTCAGATCAAGTTATCTTCTCCATTTGAAAAAAAATGTCAGAATTCGGGGAGAAAGATATTTTTATTGCAGAAGTAAGTAATAATAAATGTTAAAAAAAGTATTCAGTTCTTAAAATCAATGTTTAATTAAATATTTTAAATGTAATCATATTTTTATTAATTTTCACCAAGAGTTGATCTAGAGCATCAAAATTTCTATATCAGGATAAAGCATTAACCAAGCAATCGCAATTATTTGTGCAAAGTATACTAGCAAAAATTTTGGATTCTAAAATTTAAAACTGATTGATAACCTGCCAATAACGTAAATTGTGCATACATCTATGAATGACGCCATCCCGTAGTAAGGCTTCAGATTTTGATGAAACAGGCAGCCAGATTACTGATTTGATGATGATTGACGTTACTCAGGTGAAATTCATTAAAATGCTCTAAGAATGCTGGTTTCAGCTGGAAAGTTTTATTATAAACGTATCTTGTTTATGCAAATGAACAAACCTCAATCTAAAATGGTTCTGCGACTGCGATCTCTAGAATGTTAAATTAATGATAGTTTCCAATGTGTAAAATTTCAGTAAATCCAAGTAACCCAAATTTTCAAAGGCCTTTTCGGAAAGTTGGGTTTCTAGAATTTTATGCGGATCTTATTCTATTCATTTTTTGATGATATCACTTCATTTATAATACTCAATTAGTATTTTAATTTTTTAGTTCTTATATTAACGTCATGAGGAAATTTGAAAAGCATAAGTAGGAGCATATTATGGGATTCGTAACATACAAGGTGCCCCATGAATAACTCTTGTGTTCTACCTTGAGATTTTTCTCATCTTGAGAAGATAAAGATTTCCCTAAACAGTATAAATCTATAATTTATAAACTTTAGAGCAAAAACCAATTGAAAAATTGATTACCTAATTCCTGGTGAAATTTGACATAACCTTAAGTCAATTCATTGTCCTTGCTATTCTCAGCCCAATGATGCAGTGATTAGCTGAAAGCTTGACAAATACAGTATTTCTAAGTTAGTCATCCTATCTTAAGTTGATGTTTGTACAGAGAGGCGATGGACATACCTCCGGCAGGCAAAGTTTTAAAGACAAGACAAGCTCAGTCGCAAACATTAAAGGTAGAAATCGTGATGAAACGGATGCTGGAGAGGATACTTATTTTCACCAATCAAATGAACTTTGATGCTATATATAACATTTATGCCCATATCGTAAATTATGTTACATATCGCAAATTACGTTATCGTAAATTTATACTCAGAAATCAACGATCTTGCAAACATATTGGCAAACACACTTGTGAATTATTTACAGAGACAATCACACCTAAAGCTCCCTGTCCAAATAATAATTTAGTTCCGTGACTCGTTGCAATTCTCAATATTTTTGAGGATAGTAAAATGATGGGTATTTCTGTTTTAAATGAATATCTTCTAATGAGGGTAGACTGCAACGGCCCTCTCACTGTTTTGATTTACATCACTGTTCTCATTGTGTTACAAGTTTATGTTTGTATTTTCAACATTTGTATACGAAATATCATCAATAACATTATATTATTGTATAGTATTTAACAGAGTGCTTTCCCTTTATTATGACTTTTAATTTTTAATTTTTTCTGCTAAAGTACTTTCGCATCTTTTTTTAAGGTTGTCATTTGGTTTTAGTGCAGCATCCCCAATGTAAACTTACCACGAATCAAAATTGAATCCACCACCCAGACAACTTTAAAAAGCAAAAGATTTCAAACCACGAGCGGAAACACATTGATAATTCAAGAAATTTGAAGATAGGGTGACAGCTCACCTTTAGATGTTATAAAAAATAATTCTACTGTTTTCTAACTCTTAGCTACTAGTCATCACTTTTATTTGATTTCAAAACCAATCAACACTCTTCTACGTAAGTAATTAATAGAGATTAAATAAACAAAATATTTCGATTCTTGTAAAAATTTTTAAGTCAGAAAAAAAAGAAAATATATAAAATTAAAGAAAATCATAAATGGTATAAAAGGGGAGAAAAATACATACGATACAGAATAGGAGAGACTGATTTCTCTATAAAATCCGGAAAAAGGTACAAACGATAGAAAGTTTCAAACAAGTATATTCCGTTCATGAAATTTGCAGTGTCTGTAAATATTTATCAGGATAAGATAGCATATGCAAGTCCTGAGCATGCTAGTGGTTAGCTTGTCGGGATTCCGTATTGGGGGTGCTCAGTGTGAGTCCCAACAAGCATCCCTGAATGCGCTCATGTCTACGCAGGTTAAATATGTTGGCCAAAAATTCCCTCCTTGGGGTTTGTACAGGCGGGAGGATAGTACGAGCTTCCAAGGGTCGCTCCTGGGGGTTGTCCAGTCTAAATTGGAGTGGCACCAGGGCAGAAGTTAGACTTCGACCCTTGTGCTCAATAGCAAGGGCTTAAACCAGAGCCGTACCCATACAGCCGTGTGAGGAGCATACGAGAGGGAACGAGCAACAACCTCTGTTCTTGCAATAAAATATGAATATTTCAACGAGCTTTTTTTTATTATTAAAATTTGTGATATTTGGATAGTGATGGAAAAGGTAAAATAATACTGTAGAGTGTGGTCGAGGACTTCAGTAAAGCCTATAACATGGTATTGAGTGTGAGGATGGCATTCAGAACGACATGTAGAATTGTTTGGTGGTGGTCTACGACAAACGAACAACCAATGAAGAATGCTATATCCTTCTATAAGCCAAAGGGATTCTACACATGAAAGCTAAAACTTTCACAAAATTCTGCCTGAGCGTATGATGCAGGATACTGCTAGTTACTGGGGCTACGGTAACAATACCGTCTGTTTAACAACGGGTTGTGTGGTGCTTTCCAAACACATAAGCCCATCTCAGATACATTTTAAAATCGTACAATGACAACAAGCGCTGGAAAGTTAAGCAGTGAGTTTCTTTATCGGTAACAGCAAAGATTTTGTCTATGTTCAAATTTAGTCTCTGCTGAGCAAATCTGAAAGTCAGCTAATCTGACGAAAGGTTGCAACAAGGTTTAGCGCAACTGCAACTTCACTGTAAGGTTCCTTCACTGTAAGGCCGCGGTTCACTAAAACAAAAATTTCAAGATGAAATCATAATTCAGTTTTGTATGAATCTTAGTGGAGAGTATGAATCTTTGTTTTGCAAAGCATTGAAAGTGTTTCTACCGTTTGTAACGTCTTATTTATGCGAAACGGACTTTTCGGCACTGGCAGCAATGAAAACTGTAGAAGTGAAAATGGTATAATTCCCCACGGTGTGTGGCCAATAACGAATGTATTATAAAGGATGCAGAGGCAGGGGTAAATACAGGATTGTAAACCAATAAAAAATAGAAGAATAGCTGTCGGCGTGGCCAGTGATAGCGATCTGAAGTCTAAATTTTACAAGATGGATGGTCGTTATTTTATGGCCCACAGTAAAAACGTCAGATGAGAAGGGTCAAAGTTGTTTTGAAAAATAAAATTATGTTGGGGGAGTTACTTCATAGACTATAGACAGAGGCGACAGAGGCGGTGTAATAAAGAGCCAATTGGGGCAGGAACCACTGAAAGAAAAACAGCCCACTGCCCAATGAAAGTGGGGGGCGGGCCAGAATGCTCCCCCTCCCGTAAACGGACAACAGCTCCGCTAAGGACGGAAGGTTTAAAAAAAAAAGAAGGTGACGGCTCTTGGATTTGGTTCCACAGAGTTAGATGTTAGAGACTCTCGTCTGCCCCAGAGCCTTGGCGAAGTGCGAATATCCCGCCAAGGTGTTCCTATACTGGAGATGATTCTGGGTCCCGGTCGCCGATGCTACCATCATCGCTGCATACATCAGTTATAGTAAGTGCCTCCCCAATAGACTCTAAAAATCATCTTTGACAATATAGTTTGTCTCTGCTTCTGGGTTCATGTTAAAATTGTTAATATGAAACGGATTGTTATATTAATAGCTATGACAAGTTAATTGAAATTTGTGTTATCAAATAAATGTATGTTTAAGGTCAATGCTTTGTCTTCCTTGCTTGTTCCAACCCATGCATGCATCCATCATTTCAAGGTAAATAATACCCTACAAAAACCAAATATCGAAGCAGGTTAATAGTCGAAAAAGAGTTATGAGCGGCACTCTCCACAATGCCCCTAAGATTTGATAAACTTTGTGCCAAACAACAACAACCCTTGCGTTAAATTTTGATGCGTTAGATGTAGTTTAATTAGTAATTTAATATGAAAATAAATATGCATGTTCGTATTGTTATATCAAAAATCTTGTTATTATTCTGCTGATTGTAGTTTTAATTTTTTTTGTAATAAAGTGATTATTATTTGAAACGTGTCTATATTTTTATATCTGTTAAAAGATAGGAAGGCACGGAAAAAATTTTTCTAGGGAGGCGCAGAAAAAATTATTTTTTTTATGGAGGCATAGTAGCATAAATGTTGGAAACCGCTGCTGTAAGGCATCGATAAAGTGATATAGGTGTATTATCTATTAGGATTTCGTTGGATGGGAGTATAGAGCTCCAAATAATGCAAGAAGGCAAGGTAAGATACAAGTGGAAAATGGAAATAAAATGTCATATTTTTATTCGTTCCTCTGTTCTGAGCTACAGTTGGCCCCTAATATGTGTGTCTTGGAGTAAAAGCCAAAGCACATCTTACTGGGGCTGCTTATACGTTGTTAGAAAGTCATATGCTACTTTTTTCTAAATTGCCTCCAGCACACCTCGTGTCGCAAAAGTTAACCGTAAAACAAAACAAAACAAAACAAAACCAAGCCTCGAGCACATGAGATAAAAAGCCTTATGATATGACGAGACCCTCCTGAATCCGTACACAATTCAAAATAAGCATTGATAAAACAAGAATCTACTTTGCTCTATAACTTTTATGCAACATTGCTCTTGTTATGGCCAGTCTTTTTAAATAAATCATGCATCGTTAGGCGTGAATATGAATATATCTCCTGTGAAGGTGGCAATGTTCTCTTTATTTCATCATAGCAGTCCGAGCTGTATAGTCCACCTGTAACACATTGTATTCGTTGTGACAGTATTGCCTGTTTCCTTTATAGAGTTTAAAGCTCACTTCTACCCAGACTTGGGTGTATATAATTTGAAGTGGCACTCTAAATGAATTTGATACAAACACAGTTTATACATGAAACAATGTTTATTGAATTCGTTGCACATATAGAATTTGCTTTTGCAGCAATAAGCATACGTACTACTTGTACGGAATATATATTAACATTCAATAGAAATGCACTTTGCAAATACTCACAAACCAGCACAGAGTCAAACCAGCAGTACTGCCACGTAAACTTTGGGCCTGCTAAGCACAAGCGCCGGTTAACACCTGGAGCTGCCTAACTCGTAGCTCCCTCTCGCTTATCTATCAACTTTAACAACCTCTTTCAACCCCTTATCAACCTCTGTATTAATCAAGCTGCTTGGTATTTATACCAAGCGCGTATGCCGAAATTAGCATATCTCAAGCAGCTTCTTTAATTCATTCACTCAAAAGTTCGATTCTTGTGAATCGAATCTTATGTATACCTTACACCTTATTTAAGTTCACAAGGCTTCTTTGGTATGATATTTCAATATCTATAGCACTCTCGGGATATGCTACATATGAATACATGAATGGTCCTTCTAAATTTTGAATACAAGTACATTTCAACCATAAGTTAGCATATAAAATGGTCTAATATAAATGCTGTCTAAGAATTTGGTATTACTGCTGCCAATTTCAAATCAGTTATTATCTTGAATAATGAATAATATTCCCTAACTTAAGGGTCAACAACTTAACATCTGAAACAATAAAATTATTTCATTTTTAAAAATTATTTCAATCAGATAAAAATTCCTTTTTACTTAAAATATTAAATTCTGAGCACAACCGATTGCCATGATGAAATTACAGCAGAACATTTTAAAGAGCAAATATTTCCTTTAATGTTCGGTATCAAAGTTAAAAAGTATTTCTTTTAGGGAGACAGAACACTTTATTAATAATTGAGATTTTGGCAGATGAATTTCGCTCTAATTTCTTTTTTCAAATATTTAAAGGAAGCCGTGATTTTTCATATCAATCGCCAAAGCTAATTGAAGCTATATTTCAGACGCCCCAAAAAAATCGAGAGTAAAATGTGTCGAAAATTTACAAATAAAATCTCAGAAAAATACCGAACGAATTGGAAGGAAGTTTCTTTCAAAAGTGAGCTGTTTTTTTCTCGTATATTTGTAGTGTCGTTTTGCTAATTACGTTCGGTGACCGCGCGAGCAGTGCTTGGTAACAGCAAGTACTATCTAATACCCGTCGTTCTTCAAAGTCTTTGACGATTTTTTGTTGCCACCCAGGTATTTCAGTGTAATCTCAACAGCACATTTCACAAAACGTTATAGGTCATTAAAATAAACGAGGTGGTATTAAAATACCTCCGAAGCAGATATTTAATGTGGAGACCGTTTGGCTTTATTGCTTGTTATTATTATTTAGTCGCTTCTTCTTTTTCAACATTGGGACAATTAATCCCTTCGATTCCATGGCGGGGACTTCAACATTAAGCAGGCGCAGAAAAAACAACTGGCATTTAATCCTAGGACTAATTTGCCATTAGAGAAAGTTGCATAAAACAAGTGCGAAATTGAAAACATTAAGTTTCAGAGGCGAAATATGTTTCTCTATTAACAAGGATGTGACTGTATTTTTTCTTCGCCTGTTTTGGCTTAATTTTTATAAGCACTGATGACGCATAGCGGCGACAGGGAGAAAGAGGGAGAAAAAAAATTTCTAATCCTTAATGTTGACATACTGTTGATCATTTGGAAACGAGTTTTTGAAGGGGGTAAACGCGGCCCCTCCCCCGTAAATACTAGACACAGACAAATAAATAAGATGTTCCCAAAGCAAAAGTAAGCTCTTATGACTTGCAGATGATCGTTCAATACAACATAAGCTCAAAAAGTAATATACGATAATATAGTGGAACCTTGCGGAAGCAAATGAGGCATGAGAACATTTCAATTTTTCATTCTGTCAAGTGCAGATTTTCTTGATAGTCCTGGCATCTCCCGCATCCCCCGGTAAACACTTCCCATTTCAACCACTTGACTCACCGTTTGCAAGTTTGTTTTTCGGCCTCCCCCCGCGCGCCTGCTTACATGCGCGAAAGGTGCCAACAAATGGCTAATAATAATAAGTAATGTTCCAAAGGTAATAGCTAGCAGGCTGCGTCACCTGTTCTTACCGTAATGTTTCATATTCTCCAAATTCGCATCATTAACACTGCGGCAGATTTTAACGCGTATTTTATTTGTCGAATGGGAGGCTGTTTCCCAGAAACTGCTGGCGTCAAAACGTGCAAACATCGTCGAAATTCTCCTGCAACGAACAAGGCAAAGGGGCTTTGCTCTAATCACAATGTACATTGATGACGCCATTATTCAGTCCACCAATCACCGACCAGTAAATGGGGCCCGCTATTATGCCGTTATTGATGAAGTGGTATCGAGAGTCAGGTGGCCGGCATTAATTTATGGATGCCTACCCACCGTACTTTCAAACGGAAGAATTCCTAGGAATGAAAATTCATTTGGGAACTTTAAAACTTTATTTCCCTGAGAATTGCAATTTTTTTCGCCAAGAAATTGGACGCTCATATTACGTACTATAGTAGTTATTTATAAGTTCATGTTTGCAGTTTCATTTTGTGTAGTTTCAATCCTTTCTATTAAGGAATAAACAACTCTTGCAAAAACTTGCTTTTTTTCTTCTTGCATTAAACGCATTTTCTTGTTAATATTATTTTTAAAAACATTATATAAATAAAAAGGAAATTTTCTTTGCAGTTTCCTTAATATTTATTCGTATGAAAAGAAGAGTGATAAAAAGCAAAAACTAAATGACATCAGAAACTGCATTAATTCAAGGTTTTCCCAAAGTGTTTTAAGTAAGAGAATTTTTCTGACGCACACACCCACAGACATGAAAAAAAAAATCCAGGTCCCCTTAAATATCACCTCTAAATTTTTACTCTTGCACTTCAACAATATCCATTAACGATGAATAAATGAATATTATGAAGCATGCTAATAGTATATACAGACACAGTCACTTATGTGAAAGCGATAATTTCTGTTCTATTAATGAGACGATTACTAAAGGAAACATTACTAGTAATGGAAGTACTTTAGATCTAGAGCTTTAAAGAAGAGTTCTGGAAAAATTTCTTGCTATATTAAATGAAACAAGAAAAATAAAGATCGGTCAACGTGAGTCTATTAAATAAAATGCCCGAACAAGGTTCGAACATCAGAGTGATAATGACAACAGAATTTTTCGAGTAATCCATTTTAAAGAACAATATTCTTTTTAAAATATCAGTAATTTTATTCTTAGTCACATATTTCTGCATGTAGCATTCAAACTAACGTCTGATGGAGTTTTTTAGTTAAAATTTACTAAGACAAGTGTGGGAGGTTCCTAATGACCCAAACTAACTTACAACTCCCATTCCAAATTTTCTATCGTTTAAAAGCAAAAATGGCTGGGGCAGGAATATTCCGAATTGCACATCATTATTTGACAAATGAACTATTGCGACTATTCATCTATTATTTTTACATTCTCCCCCTCCGAAACAGTGACCAAAGTGGTCCAGACAACGCTCAGAATAACTTTCATTAGGTTCCAGTGTTATGACCATGTATTTCTAGGAGCTCTCAGCCAAAATATATTTTTCATTGAAAACAAATTATGGCAGGAGCAGAATCATCGGGAAGATTACATTACCATCATCGGTATTCCAAAGATTTTTGTTAATTGACTGTGCTATGATGTTGACGTTCATCTTCCTAACAAGTCTAAAATGTATGGGGAAAAAACTTATCTAGTCCATAAAAGTTATTCATTCTACAATGGACGTAATATACATATGACTTCATTTAATTTTCTGCTGTCATCGGGGATATAATTTATATATCCACGGGATTAAGGGTTTGTCAATATCCTACAAAGAATATTATTTGGTTTCTCGATAACGTTGAACAATTTTATCAGAGGAAGTACTACTAGAATGGGACCATCCGTAAGAAAAAATCATTGAAAAGCAAATCTAAAGAATAGATTTTTTATAATGAAGCCTACAGTATAAATATTTAGGGATACAATATCTTCTTAAAGAAAGATGTCAAAACTAAATGCATGGTAAAATTTTTCAGTAAGAACTAAGCTTAGCACAGGATTGGAAATATTACTTAGAACTAAAGATATCTGATCTTTTAGTGACCTTTTCATAAATTGAGCGTACGTGAAAAAGAAGAACTACTAATGTACACTACTAATGTAGCGATCAAAAGAGATAATAATTGAATGTTTAATCATAGATTTTTAGTATAGTTAACGTCGTTATCAAGAAAAAATATTTCAGGTAGTCTCTTCTAACGAAACTACCACGGGTTATTAACGTAGGATTCCTTATCGTTGCTTACCTCTTTTTTTTGACGCATTTTGATATTTTTCTATTTAACTGTTTACTGCTACTGGGTTTGGTGCACTGCCAAACTCGAAACGTAGGATGGACAATTTTTTTCTCTCCCGAGGACCATTATTGAGGAACGTAATCTTACGTTAAAAAAATGCTAGTTACTGCTTGCAAGAAGTCTGCAGATCTCGAAGAAAAGTAAATGTAATCAAAATTGCTAGGTAGATTATTCCTAGTGATGAGAAAATCAGTGGCACATGGTTGAGAGAGCTAAAATGATTGAAACATGAAATAATAAATGAAATATTAAACTAACTGCAGATAAATAACTGCAGATAATACTCTATTAAAAACGTTTTAATTAAATATATTGTCAGTATTAAGAATAGGGTGTAGGATCATATTTGAAAATAATGCAATTTGAATGCATAGGATTGGTCAATACAGAAATGCTTATTAGTTAAATAAAATGAAGGCCGTTGTTCTGAGATCTGATCTATTCCAGTGATGTGAGGAAATATAATGTATTCTTTTTAATTTATATAAATAGAGTGAGAGTGAGAGAGAGAAATGAATATCACAGGGAAAGTAAGTACCATATATTTATTATTTTCTCTCTACTTTCATTTATTACTTATGAGTTAGCTCAGCCCTAATTTATCGTTTTTTTATCTCCTTGTTTGCTATAGCTGAACACATAAAAGAGTAGGTGAAACATAAGTTAGAATGTCAACGACGGGCGAAGAACTCGTGAATGAAGTCGTGCGAGTTAGTGCAGTATTGTAGGTATTTTAGATTCCTTGTAGACCGAGCAGAATTGTAATTTATAGGTATAATTAAAAAAAGTTTCTTGATATTTTTAATTAAGAGTGAGTAAATTTACTGGACATTGTTTGAGGGGGAAAAACTTATTTTCAGATAGACCCACAAGAAAAAAATTACTATATGGCTCATTAGGACAGAGAAATCCTCAAAAATTAAAACTGCTGAAAAAATTATCCATTCAGTAAAATTATTTTTATTGATCATCTGCATTTTTATTACTTCATTTATCTCTTCATCAACTTCTTTCTTTCTTCTGGTTGGCAATAAATTTCTCAATTAAAGTAGTAAAACACTAAGCTACTCTTTTAACATAAAGGCTTTGAACTTTCAGTATTAGTAGACTGATGTATCTTACAACACTGTAATTGTTGTTGTTGTTGTTGTAGCTTATACCCCTTGACCGACAGAATATCAGATCAAGTCCATAAAGGCTATTGGGCAGAATGGTGCGGCTCCGGTTTTGAATAGCACCACGAGGGTCTGAGTCCCTCTTGGCTAAAGGGCTGGTCCCGCAATTTTGAACCGAGTCAAGAGACGACAACTGTTTACTTGACCCCGCAACTCCAGAGGTAAATTTTGAGAACTTGGAGGACATTGCAGCCACGACAGATGTTTCATGCACCAGCCACCATTAGTGTACAAGGTGGTGGATTTGTCAGTGACTGGCATCGAAAAAGAGACGTTCAGATCACTGGTTCACTGCCTTTGACAACTGGGCCACTGCGCCCCTGCATTAAAATTAATACCTCATAAGGGGAATTATTTTAGGGATATTCAACCTACTTCTGGTTTACTTGTGGAACTTTCCTCGTTAAATTTTGGTCTATATGCTATTGGATTCCACAATTTTTATTTATGCTAATATTTTTTATAAGCGTATGATATGTGTATGTAAAAGTTTAGGGTTTGTGGGAGATGATGGAGAAACTTGCCACTGAGTTGAAGCATTTTCTTTCCTTTTAAAAGCAATAATTATTGAAAAGTAGCATTATAGAGTCACTTAGCCAATGACGTATTAGTGTAAGACGTATTAGTGTTAGGCTGGACTGAATTTCAGTTTAAAGAAAACCTTAATTGATTATGTGTTTCTGACTCTAAATTTATATGTAACTGATGTGGAATTATTTCTTTTAATATATTAACATATTAGTTCTTAACAGAACTGAATAAGAATATTTATATAGTAATAATAAACAAGGGGAAGTGGATAATTTTCCACCTGCGAAGATATGTTAACTCTATAAAAATATCTAACTTTAGTTCGTTTCAAATTTTGAACTTTTGGGTACCGGAGGCTCAGTCTGTATTTGTTTTTGTAAGCATTAAGGAATATAAGTTAGATTTTAATCATTCGAAAATACAATATATGTTTCTAAGGGAATTACATGCTTTTTAGTCTTTCTTTCTGCATTTTTGCAGAAAAGTTCAACTTCAAATCTTCAAGAAAAAAATGATGAGCCTCACAAAGCAAGATCCTGCTATCATTCGCTGATTCAAGCATGTTGACCAGAGGATATCAGAATATTTTGGATTTGGTTTCCGTATCTGTCAGGAATAATATGAGAGAAGGAAAAATAAAAAATATGACAGAATATGGTACCGTGACCATTGCAAAACAATATTTTTAACTTCAAAACTAAAATATAAAATAAAAATGTCTTATGTGCAGACATTAAATGTTAGCATTTGTAACTTTCTAAAAAGTATTAATACCTTAGTAATGTCATAAATCAAAAATCTATAGTGAAACCATGTTTAAAGTTTCAGTGGAGTGACAGCATCTTATGTTTTAATTTTCTTCTCCATTCATGTATTATCATCTCTCCATATGTTGTTTCTCTATTATTTCTTATATGTTAACCACTCTAGTGATGCATTCGGCTGTTAGAATCAAAAAGTAATGGGCAGTGTCCGAGTAGAGAGATGTTCAAAGTGAAAACTTTGGTAATTAATCGAAGAATCGAAACGAATTGTTCTTCGTAGCTCTAGACTTTAAAGTAGCTATATATCCGGGCAAGTTATTGTAACCAAGTAGAAAACTTAAGGTAAAGTTACATGGGATTGTATTTATCACTAGAAGTAAAGTATTTGCTGTGTAATTCAATCGAGGGGCCTATATAATGAATAGAATTTATGTATAGAACCGGTACACAAGACGAAAGTTGGGCCTTTTTTGAGAGGCTTACAGACAGAATGGTATAGATAATTGCAAAAATAAGGTAAATTCCTTTATAGCGTCCATAGTATCTGCTTTTATCTCTTGCATTAGCTTTCTTCATTATTTAAAACACATCTTGTCTCCTCGGGAAGCAAACCCAAGAACGTTTGCTTTTCAGAAAGATGTGCTGTGTTACTATACAACTAAGTCATGCCAAGATCGTTTCCTACGAGCCATAGAAATCTAAAATGAGAGCCAGGGAACCTCCTGTGCCTTTAACTTTTTTTTAAAAAGAAAAAAAACCAGCTTAAAATTTGAAACGAAAAAAAAAATAAAGGAGAAAGTTGCTGTCCTAACTTTGTGAAATTATAGAGCTTGTAATAGCGAAGAAATTAAGAATGTCAAATCGTCGTATCTCCTTCAATCTAGTTTTAAAGGACATTCTTTATGCATTTTGATTAAAATTATATTAACAGTCAAAATAAATAACCTATATTCAGAAATATCAGTAAATCTTGTTAGTTATAGATCAGCTTCCTTTTATGGAATTTTTTTCTCAGTTCAAATGACTGATTTCATGTATGCAAAAGTAACATCCTAATCAAATATACGATTCGTCGGGGTTCCTTAATTTTTTTTTGTTAGAAAACCAAGCAGATCCCATGGTTTATTTCAAAGAACAAAAAGCTTGGGAGCGAAACATGTCAAGTGTCACAGACTCTATATTTTATTGAAAAACCCTGCATTGAAGTTATTTCTTTGTTTATGTCACCTTGATAAAACATTGTTTCGTATTTATTAATTAACAGAGAGTGTTTTTTTTAAAATTAGGTTTATATGGGTAAACTATCCCCTCTACCGAGAGAATATGTCATGAAATCACTACAATAAAGGAAAATAAAAAGGTGGTATTACTTATGGGAAAAATTTAGCCATTCATATTAAGTATAAAATCTGTATAATTGCCAAAAAAATGGGAATTTTAGTCTCTCAAAAACTGATTTTACATTTTTAATTAATTAGGAAAAAAAGGGCAATTCAGCTAAATAACAATCAGCTGACAAAGTTACATAACAGCATTTCAAACTGAGAAAATTTGATAAATTAAAATCGTTAACTTAAGAAGTTTGTAAAGGATTTTCATAATGAAAAAGTGATCTCGGTTTTTACCCAAAGAAATTTAGCATACTGTTGAATTCCCCTAAAACAGTCTCTCAACCTAGGAGGCGTGCCACCTGGGGAGATGTGAATGATATACAAGGGAGGGGGAGGGCGGATGGTTTGCAAAATAGTATATGAATATAATGTATTTTACTAGTGTTACTTAAGCTTTTCAGGCCGAAGGAGGGGGGGGGGGATCTGAAGGTCATCCAAAGGAGGCGTAGACAGAAAAAGGTTGAGAATCACTGCCCTAAAACAAGCGGAATACTAAATCTTTGAAGACCGATATAAAGGGCTTAAGTCAAAAACAGTGATTTAACCAAGTTATTGGCTTTTATACCAATCGCAGAACTACAATTTCGACCTTAGTCTTTTCTACAAAGAAATGTAATTTTGTATACAAAATTGATAGACTTAAGCTTTTTATACCAGTCAAAAGATTTTTTTTTATCAATACTAATAAATATCTAAAAATCACTGTTTTGGACTCAAACCCTTTACACCGGGCTTAAAAGAAATATTTATAATTCTCCAGTCTTCATGCTCTCATTATGCATATTTTTTATGCAAATTAATAGAACTATTAGTTTGTACATTACTAATTTTAATATAAAATCGTTGAAGCAGTTTAGAGATTTTTTGCATGAGCTAATTTTAGGAAAACTTTCAGATTTCAAGGAATGTGATCTATATTGTGGCAATCTATCAAAGTATTAGGATAACATAGGTCTGTGAAAAAAATATTTTTAAAAGTTGTTTGTACTTTGATAACTGATTTCTATGTATTTTTCAGTGCTGATTTCGAAAATGAAATCCATTTTTTTCTATCACGTCAGGTTATCTCACAAAAAAGTTATGTATTTTGGGTGAAAAACCAATTTAACGCAATTTTGTACATTTTTTTAAAGGTTCTAAATTTTATAAACAGATAAAAGATGCCATAGTTTACATTTACACAACAGAATATTGAAAAAAATGCATAACTATAGAATTGAAAGTCCTTGTAGAAGCGCTTTCGCTTCACATCAACACTTCTTTTAATGCTCTTCATGCTGTGGACAGCTTGAGGATCTTCCCTTTTTAATATCAAGCAGTAATCCGGTATCATGTTAACGTTCCATCTTCCTTGGTAACTTTTTTTTCATTTCCTTGATATCTTGATGGAACCTTTAGCCCTGCTCTTCACTGACATCATCAAGATTTGAGGATTGAAGTCAAGGTGTGAGTGGAGAAAATGAACTTTTATGCTCATATTACAACCCAGCTTCATGAAGTTGTTTAGCATGTCAGCGACGATTGACTTGTAGTTTGGGTCCTTTTTGTTTCCCAGAAAACTAGTTACAACTAGTTTAAAAGATACCCATGCTGCTTTTTCTTTTGTTTCCATTTTTTTTTCTCAAAGCTGGGGTCTCTTATTAGTTTTCTGATGTCAGGTTTGACAAACACTCCTTCTTTTATCTTTGCCTTGGATAACCCAAGAAACTGCTTACAAAGGTATCGAAAACATTCTCCTTCTTTTGGAAGTGCCTTGACAAAATGCTTCATCAAACCCAGCTTAATGTGTAGTTGTGGAAGTAATACATTTTTGGGATCTACAAGACTCTCCCTCTCAACATTTTTAACTCCAACCTGCAAGGTTTTTCTCAGCTGCTATTCTTTCTTTATATAATTTTGCTTCCTTTCACGACTGTCCCATTCGCAGAGAAAACAACGGAACTTTGTGTAGCCACTCTGTTGACCAAGCAACATTGAAATCCCCTTTAAATCACCAAAAATTATCAATTTATGATCTGAATAATAAATTTTGTTGTGTGAACCAGCTTTGAGTGAATCTTGAACTGGCACTATTAGGAAAGTGATGCAGTTTTATCCGTATTACACTAGTTTTAGTACGACTGTCCAGTATATATAAGAATGTCTTTTTCGTTGCAAACGCCTTACAACTTTCTCACATTACTTTTTAAAAGTGTTTGTAAGCAAAATATAACAGTTTATTTGGAAATATTTGAGATGTTGTCTAAGCTCATAGTGCTACCTTACTTTAAAAGATACACAAATTGACAAAACTAGACATGCTAATTGTAATAAAACTGTGCGTGATGGAACTTTTCCAATAATTAATCAGCACCAAAAATACTATAAAAATCACTGATTACATTTAAGACTCTTTTTTTTTGTCGCTGACCTGTTTAATCGTTTTCTTACGTGTCTCGTTACCTAAACTATTGTCTAAAAATACATTTGTGATTCAACATACATGTAACCTTTGTAAATACTGTGTATGAAATAACAGTTCTGCATCTTGCATAATTTTGTAAATACTTAACAATCAGGAGATCTTATAAAATAATCAAGAAATGAAGAATTTGGGTTAAATAATGTAGTCTATAAGAACCCTGCTTGTAGATCCAATATAATTTGATTACAGCTCAGCTTCGTACAGAAGAGAGCCCAATGAAAAACATAAACATTAGGATAAAATTAAACTTAAATCAGTTACAGATTGAAATTGCATCTAAACGTTATCTTTCTGCCGTTGATGAGCTTAGATTTGAACATGTAATACAACCACGTCACTTCTATTGCTAGACTTGTAAGCATTTCAAACTTTTGTCATTAAGAATAATTTAGAATATAAGATATTCTTTATTATTATTCATTTGTAGATGTACGAAACAAACTCTGTCTACTTATATGATTTTTTTAATATTATTAGCAGCATAGAATTCTTAAATTTTATTCACTTGAAAACATTCCCCTAATTTCAGTCTAATGGTAACCAAATACGATACAGAGTTCATTGCACTACAGAAATTTTGCTGATTACAATTTTATAGCCTATTAGGGGGACTTCAGAATTTAATGATTAATTAAGATATAAAATTTTATTAATACTCTAATATAGCTACAAATTAATTTCGTATAATATAAATTTGCTTTATCGATGAAAGTTTGCTTTTCATTTTCGCATTTCTATTGATTATTCACAATTACGGGTGTTTGGATGGAGCAGATTTAAATCTAGTGAAAAGCTGAATTGAAATTCCAATTATATCATAAACGGAAGGTTTTGACAGCGTATGAAATTTATCAAATGGACCGATGACAGTTTTGATAACATATTTAATTATGCAGTCGGAAGGATTTTGGCGATACGAAGTAATAAATTTCAAATACAATCGTTACTTATTGGGTATTATATGTTCAATTTGAAGATAGTCACTTGAGTTTACATTTGACATTTCACGTGCAGACGTCATTTAATGTTTCTGACAAACTTGAAGTTTAGTTCAAAAATCTGATACAGTTTTAGAGAAAATTTTACAATAGAATTTTATTCAACTATTCAGTTTGTAATATATCTAGGCAAGAATCGGCTAGGATAACTGTACTTATGGTAACAAAGTGAAAGTTAAAAACGCAAAAATAACATTAAAAATATAAATGAAAGCGGTCACCAAGTTTAAATTATATACAATATCAGTTTTAGTAAATACATGTTTTTGGAATATATTATATGAAGTAAATTTAAGTCGCATTTACACAGTAAGGTAAGATCATGGGAATAGAGAGTTTCTCATGGTGACCAAGTGCCGTAATTAAAAAGCAGCAGCTGTAGGTTGAAAGGCTTGTAATTCGCAACACATTGCTGGCAGGAAGTCGTTACAAACTAAACAAACAAACACGTCCATTATTTTGTAATGTTGAAGCATTTAAAATTTTCTAAAATACATGAAATGAATTATTATATTTGCAATTAGAACTAATTCAATTATATTAAATAGTAACTTAGGTGAAAACAGTTACGCTATTCTCAGAAATATTCCTCACTGAACTCGTGAAGTGGATACTGTTCTGAATTATCTAAAATCTTTTAAACTACGTATGATATATACAAAATCCCAAAATATTAGTTTTAGACTTGCATCTGAATGAAGCGATATATTATGTCTCTAGGCCGAATTACCTCAATATACATTTCTTCTTGTTTCAGTATATTTTACATATTCCTGTAATGATGTATAATGAGTCTAAAGAACTTGTATGAAAAAGATTATGAATACTTTTTGAAACATTTAAGTAATCGTTTCATAGGAGTGCTTAGAGCCAGTAAACTTTGTAAAAAATTAAGTTGGTTGTACAAAAATCTGTGTATAGTATATAACAATAAAACAGGTATCTGTTTTGAAATTTAATTATAAGACATTTCTGATAACGTGTCGGATGACAGAGCTTAAATGTTATGCATACGCAAATTAAATATTTGTCTGCCCAGTAAATTATTTTTTTGTCTCATATTTATAGTAATTAACAAGTTGTTTCAAACCAAGATAGAGCTATATTAAACTTTCTATCATTTTCAACTATTTGAATCATGTTTCTTTTGAAAAATATCTCCTACGTACTTAAAATATTACCGATATATACCCGAAACAATAGATATGCACATATCTTGAATTCTTTATATGCCATTTACTTTAATTTTAAAAGGTTGCGCATAAAAATTACACACAAAAGGCATTAAAATTTAACATTCTATTAAAATTCTTTCTATGTGTTCTTTTAATGTATAAATTCTTTTAATGTAGGAAAATTTCAGGAAGTTCTTACAGAATTATTCTATAAATTATTCAGAAATGAAATATTACAGTCATGAGAAAATTGCAAGCCTTAAAAACATATTTATTGAGCATAACTAATTATTTTGGTACTTCAGAGGTTTAATAAGCTATACTTAAAATATAGACTTAATCAAATAAATGAAAGGTTTAATCCACCACCGATAATCTAATAATCCACTACTGAGTTTGAATGTCAACTTAAGATAGTATTATGAATAAGAACTTAAAATTTCAGGCAAAATATTCTTGCTGCTCTAGGTTTCTACAAGAGGTGAAAAAAGGTAACATTTTTTAAGAAAACCTATCTATAAATGTCCAAATTTGATTCTTACTTATTTAGAGATATTGTAGCTCTAATCCAGTTCAATTCAAACCTCGACTTTACTCTGATCTTGAATAGTCATGAAAGTATTTGACTATAATCCGCTTTAAGACATAGTTCTGACAACAAAAACGTCTCCACTACCTCGGTACGATGAATCTGGCTGGCTCGTCGCTTGAACCTCTGCCTTTCAAGGAGTTTGATTTGTTGCTAATTAACATACAATTACCATATCCTGGTTTTCTCCCTTTTTAGGCTTTCGTGTAGTTGAAGGTTGCGTGTTACGTAACGGAAAAATTTGCCAAAGAGCTTTGCTTTGAAATGAATATGGTAAAATGAAAAGGTTTAATAACACTTTAATTTACAAATAACCATACATGCTAAATTTATTAAAGGAAAAATATTTAAATCAATCTTTTTATAAGTTTAGCTAGAAAGAATCACTGTATCATTTGGTGTCACAGAGGATAACATATATATGAGTAAACAGGAGTTCCCGGGATTGATTCCCATACAAAGCAATTCATTTTCCATTTGAAATGAAAACTGTTTTGAAGGAGTGTGGCTAAGTTGTTGTCGTTATAATGCTGCAGTAAAAGAATAATCCAATGCGGTCACAAAAAATCTTTAAGAAGTAAATATTACATATAATGACTTAGTCTATTTTAATTTTGAGAAATGCATTAAAATATTCAGCCTTAAAACTAATTTTCATCCCCAAAAATTAATAAATATCAAAAATATATCTTATAATAAGTACAGTTATGAATTTAAGAAAATGGTGCAGAAGAATACTTTAAATTATAAGAAAATAACACTTTTCAAATGCAAGTGAGAAAATAAGTAAAAACTTAAATCGTTATCTAATAAGAGTACTTATCTTAATAAGAGAAGTACATTAATAAAAGCTACCTATCATAATTTACCTACGGTCATCATTAAATTCCTTGAAGAAGTGTAAGAATAGACTGAATCTTAAATAGTCGTTAGATTTTGAAGTTCTCCTAATTAGCTATAAAATTGTAATCAGTGAAATTTATGCTGTGCATTGATCTCTTTAGCGTATTTGATTGCCTCTAACCTTATTCTAAGTGACTACACCTTTTGATAGCATTCCTACGCGATCTCTTAATGTGTCACTATTGTGCTTTTTATCTTGCAAAAATGCAGATTCTAAACACAGACCATTAATGATGACTTTGGAAAGCATTGAAAGAGTGGTGGAGTAAAATATCACTAGTTTCTTTCAGAAATTCCTTTTTATCCAGTAAATTTAAGCGTAAGTTAAAATAACTATCTTGGTAAAGAGCTACCAAGTAACATTTAAAAAATAAAACAAAATTAAAACATTCATTTTATTATGGAAAAAGTTTTAAAAATATGTAAACATCCTCGGCATAAATGTTTATAAATTCTAATAAAGCAATCATCTCCTATAGGAAGAAAACGAGCAAACCATAATTATTAGCTACGAGTCTTGGGCAAAAGTTTAAAGGATTATAAATCCTCGAGAATAGCCGACTGAGCCAATAATATTTAATACTAATAGCAAATTAAACTCATCTCTTTTGACGGATATTTCCTCAAAGATGTCACCATCCTTTCCCATCCAGAGATGAAGTAGATTCTCAGTACCATATCATAGAATAAAACAGGGGGAAGAGTTGAGGCAATCAAAATTCGTGATGTATGAAGATGATAATTCCTCATGCTGACGAGAAAATAAGAAAGTAAGTGCTTCGCCTTCATCAAGACACATGAGTGTGAAATATGTTACCAGGATGACGACACGAGACATGCAAGGTGCGTAGCTGGGTATATCGGTTCAATATACCAGTTAAACAATATTTTATGGAGACGTGATTTACAGATACGTTTCCATTTTCCTTTATAATTTATGAGTTTACGTACAATTAATCAAAATTTAAGTTCTAAATTTAAACTCAGTACATTTTTAATGTTTCTAAGGACAAAATGTATGAAACCAAATATTAAATATATATATTTTTTGCTTGGTGAAAAAAAAATTGTTTATTTTAATTCAATGTTAAATTTAATGTAAAATTTTCAAACACATTTTAAAACGTCCTAATTAGTTTAAGGTTATCTCAGTGATAATCTAAATGAATGTGATATATTTATTACGTGAAACTTGTGGAAAACTCGTAACGGAACACACGGATTCTTAACATCTTCAAAAGAAAAAAGAAAGGGCATTAACTAGTTTCAAAATAATGAATAGTTATTCATTAGCCCGAGGAGGATTAAGTGTGATTGTTGGTATCGGATATTCGTAAATTTCTGCATGCCAAAGTTTGGGTGCAGACTGTTAAGATAGCTGTGAGGGCAAGAATACAGGTAAATTGAATTTGAACTAGATCTATTAAATCTGTAAATTTTTAATTGGATAAAAATTTATTATATAATTTTTTCAAATGCAGTTTCAACGAATTTTGTGTAGGGGGAAATAATAGAGGTTTAGATTTGATTAAACATATAACCACATCTAATGTTAAGACATCCCTCCAAATGTCTAGAAACAATGAGAAACCTTAAAAGCATAAGAATAAAATATTTTTAACATTATCTTTTAATTCCGTGCGACAGAATATATCAAACAGATCTAAGTTAATTTCTTCGTTAAAAAGACTATATTGTTATTTAACAGTTATTGTGAAATTGAATTTTAAAATGGGAAATTTCACGAGGGTAGTTAACGTTACTTAGAATAAATCTGGCTAAAGAATTAAATCTCCTTTTAATGCAAATTTTTTTTCGTGAGTATTTTGGTAAAGGTATCGAGTATTATTCAACTTTAAAAAGTAAAATGTCAGCATTTTCAAAAAAATATATTACAAGAATCTGCATTTGCATTTTCAGATGGCATTAGCAAAGGAAATTATCTATTAAAAACATTTTTACCCGAAGAAAGTTTTAAATTTTTAAAACTGGGAAACCCTTTAAGTGAAATATGATACCTGCTTCTAAAACATCCTTACAGAAATTTTTAAAGAAGATAGGTGTTTTCATAATTTTAGTTTTGTGCAATATATTTCGCAACAAAATTTCAGAAAATTTGCTCTTCTTAACCATGCATCGTCTATGGCGAAAATTTCTCATGGTCGATTAGTTTTGACGTCACTGGGGCATAAATTCAGCTGACAGCAAGAATTCCAGGCTTCGCAACTTATCAATCTGTCATCAGTCAACAAATGATGTGACATTAATCACTACCACATTGGATTTATACTAGAAATTAAACTTGTATTTGGACTCCCAGTTATAATGTTATTTATGAAAACATCCCGAATAATTACTTAATACAGTAACGAAATATTATTATTTTCACTATTTTAATGTTACTTTTAAAAATAGCAGTTTAATAATGCTAATGGGATATTTTTGACTCGGGTATTGAAAAATATTTGTTTAAATATAATTTGAAAATTTAAATATTTTGTAAATATAGATGAAGCACAGAAAGAAAACTCCTTATAAATACTTGAAATAAAGTTAAAAAATCTCTTTTCCCGCGCAAGCAATACAAAAACACGTCCTCCAATTTTTCCTTACATAGCTATATAATTTAATACTGCCAAATTCCACATAATATCAGTCAAACAATATTTTCAAAGACTAATAAAATATAATTTAAATTAATGCAAATTATTTGTCGTGTATATAAGCAGTGCATCTTATTGAATTTTATTTCTTTCCGGAACAAATTTCAATTTCATATATATATATATATATATATATATGAGGAGGTGAAAGGCAAAGTGGTATAAGTCATATTTTCAACTTTTTTTATTTGAGGGTAAAAATGTAATCTCCATGTTCAATTTATAATGGAATTTTTTGTAGTTCTTGCAGTAAAACGCTTTGGACTTACACCATTTGACTTCCTGACATACACCACTTTGACTTTCACCGCCTCATATATATATATATATATATTCATTTTTTATTTATTTATATAATAATAGCGTTACTGTCGTAATGGTAAAGCATACTTGTCCAGCACGCGGGAGGTGTCAAACTCGATTCGCTGTTAAGCTGCACAGCGTAACATGTTTCTCTTTAAGTTGTAGATTTGAAGACCCAGACTTATACATACTAAATATTTTTATAATACTAAACATATACTATTATATAATATTAAATATTTTTATATGTACTAAATATTTTTTAAACTGAGGTCGAAATGGGAAATCTTAAATTTTCTTCTTTTTCTTTATATGAGAGGATTGCAATTTTTGTACTCCTTTTAATTTTTACATACTTGTAACAAATGCCAAGTAATAGAAGGATAAATCACGCAGTTAATGATTATTACTTATTACTTAAAATAACGCTTGAACATTTCATGAAATTTTAGACGGGAAAAATAATGTTTACTTGCTTACGTAACTTATACTACTTACATAACTTTCGAAACCTAACATCTCAACTAAATCAATTTAGATACCTAATAACCCAAATATTTTTTAATGAGTGTAAAAAAAATCTAAATTAAAGTGTCTCTTTTAGAATTGAATTCCTTTACTTTATCTATTAATATACCGGCAGTTTTGTAACAGGGAGAAAATATGAAAATAAATGTTCATTTAAAAATAGAATGTTTGGTCCTGTAAACTGAATATAAGTTTTTAAATAAAATAACTTAAATATAATGTAAATAAAATAACTGAAATATAATTTAAATAAAATGACTTAAATATATATGTTTGTAAAAAGTAATTGATCCAGGTTCTCGAGATTTAGCTGGAAGTATCGTAGTAAAACATTTCGCTTTGTCTAATGTTTAATATCTATCAGTGAAGTCTGTGGTTTGAAATTTTCAGTTACAGAAAGCCTTAGGTATCTGTAGTGATTTTTTTATTGATACGTCGATAAAACTTTAAAGTAAAGACCTCGGTATTCAGATTACACTGTAGATGCACCTGCTCAGACTTATTAGAAAAGATTTGGATGGGTTTTTGTACTGTAACATGCAACGTAATTTCATCAGAGAAGAAATCTAAGAGAGAAGGATTTATATCGATTCCTTTGTTAGTTCATTGTTTTTTAAGTGAAACCTTGACAAATGAGAAAAATCTTTTACTGTGTGGCAACAGGACAAATTAAGTGATTTTGCCAACGGTCATGATCCTCTCCTTTTTTCCGTGACATCTTTCAAGCGGGGAAGAATATGAAGCCTATATAGGCAAATATCAGAATCTGTTAAGTGCCGTAACTGACATGGATGTTTCTGGACGCCCGGAACAGACTTTAAACGGTAGGTATCAGTCTAATTAGCCTTTGTGTAGAGAATGACCGCAGCGTTGTCAGTTAACCATCTAATTCTTTGATTTACCGGTTGTGTTATATTTGAAGGAAAAAATTGATAATTGAAAGAAAGTGGTGGGAGAGAGGTATTTAAAACAGCATTATATGACTTACAAATAGAAAGTCCACGCATTGTTTCATATTGCATAACATAAATCTAAATGGTGTCATTTACTCTATGCGGGATGTCAAGTGTTTTACAGTTACCGATAATTTAACTAATTAGTATAATTTATTTCACAGCACAGCGACATGTTTTATGCTAAATGAATCCCACTTCAGGGTAGGAAAATCATAACAGTACTGCCACGTAATTGCCATTTAAGATGTGTCGATGTGTTTTACGCATATATATTTTTTAATGTTAAGTAATACGAATATTTCTGAATAACATTAATACAATTGTAAAAAGTGATAATATGTGTATAATTATAGCATGAGAATACAAGCAAATATTAAACTTTTATAATAAAATACCCCAGTTTCAGTAAAAGTATTAGATTATAATAGTAATTCTTATCTTATTTATTCGTAACTTTCCCCATTCTGCAATTCCTTGTACTGAATAACTGTTTTTTTATACAGTGCATTATTAAAGAGAATAATTTTTCTCCCTTAATAATTTAACCCCGGCATTTAATTTTATAAATTTTTCTCTCGTGGGGATATTTTGCATAGAAACTGAAATATAACAACCTTTTAACCATTCTTTCCATCGCTGCAACATTAGCCCTGAATCTTAATTTTCTCTGTAAACTGGGAACTGTTAATGGCTTCTTCAGTGGCATACAATATTCCAAAACCTCATGAGCAGGTAATGATGATGAATGTACAGATAGCAGCATTTTATATTACACTGAAGCAAGTAAAAGAAAAATTTCCATAAATGAAAAAAAAATGCAAGACTACGCTAGCATACATATATACAGATATATTTAGTAAAAAATAAGAAGGAGAATATAGCTATTACACTACAACTCTTTCAAAAGACATGTTTATACCTGCTTGCAAATATATATATATATATATATATATATATATGTTTATACATACATGTTCATATTCATATTCATATGTATATTTATACTTGTATTTAATTAAATACATACCTGTGTATACGGGTATGACACACAAACACACACACTCTATACTACATAGGCTGTTCACACATTTTTTAGACGATGCATATTGTATTCACAAAACTAAATTACAGAAAATTCTTGTGTTTTAAATGTTCTATTTGACATCCCTTATTCTGAACTATCTTTCGACACCGCAATTTCCAGGATAATAATGAATTTTAAAAGTGTCAGAAGAGGTATTCTATCCCATTCCTCCTGAACAGCTTTCCAGAGTCCTGTATGGGTTTTTGGGACGACGTTTGGATAATGCAGATTTTAAAAGTCCGAAAGCACAAAAATCCATAGGTGATACATCGGGAGATTTAGTAGGGATATCAGTGAAGGGTATGGCCTTGATATCAGTTTTTTGCTCCATTTCTTTTAAGAAATTTACAGTGGATTTTGATGTGTGACTGCTAGCTTTGTCCTGATGGAGTCTCACAGATTGATGGCACTGTGGGTAAAGCGATGGTATTTCATTCAGAAAAATTGGAGATAAAATATGTTCCTGGTAGTATTTGGAGTTAATCTTGACATTTTTTCCCACTCTCTTTATTTTTAACTTGCCATTATAAGAAAAACCAGCAACAATCATGAATCCCTTAGAAAAACTTTCTTTCGATTCTTTGAACCATGTACTTAAATTTTTTTCTCCCCTTTTATGATAATAAATGGCTCTTTTTTTGTTGCAATCATTTAAATGCACCCATGATTCATCTATTGTGACAATTGTTTTCCATTTTTCTTTGGATAAGTGTTTCTCATATAGAATTCTGCAGCGTGTCCTGCGTTCAGCGATATGATTTGGAAGAAGACGATGCACATTGCGTTTTTTCGCGTTCTTAAGATTTAAATCAACGTTTATCATTTTGCTTACAGTGGACACCGAGCATTTTAATGATTTTGCAACTGTCCTTTGACTAGGGGGATTTTCTTTTAACATTAAACAACGTACCTTTGCAATAATCGAAGATGTCCGTTTTTTCCTTGGATAGTTGTTTGGAATTTTTGTCCCACATGAGGCTCCTATTTGACGTTTTTTCCTTTCTTGTTGACGATATTACCTATCGACGCTTTAGATATCACAAAACCATGACTCTCACATCGTTTTTGGATAACGAAGTATACATATTTCTCTTCGGAAAGAGCATAAATGCAGCCTTCGAACCACTGCTTTGTTAAAAACCCCATTTTGAATAAAAACAAAACTTTCAAGCCGCAGACGATAATTTTGACTTTTAAAAACATAGTATAATTGCAATTATTTCTTTTGCAGCAAATGATTTTTTATTACCGCTTACCAAAATCGTCTAAAAAATGTGCGAACAGCCTCTGTAGGCTTACAGTGCTTCTGAAGAAAAGGAGTTTTATTTCATCATTACTATGAGACTACTCGTATCGTACAACCAGACAAAACTTTAATGAACTTTGTAAACAACAGGACAGATCAGGGCTTCCAGCGAGAAAATTATAATAAACCAGATTACCTCTAAAAAACCCATATTGTGATGAAAATCCAACGTTTTAAAAATACATATTTTTTTATCATAAATGATAAAATAAATACAAATAAGATAATAGAAACCCCATTTTCTAAAATTCCCTGAAGTTAAAGTTATTTCATTAAATTGTCATTACATTTAATTCATTTCGTCATTCACCTTCATATTAATTTTCTGAAGTTTTGTTTTCAATTTGCGCTTCGTATCGCCTATAACATGCTTATTCTATTACGCCTTTTACAAGCTCTGTTTTAGGTATCCAGGTCTGACAATTTCGATGATATCTGTTTATTGCCTGTTTTGCCATATTTACGGTTTCAGTTTAAGGGAATACGTGTCTTTTTAATCATTATTTGATTAACTTTGGAAAAACACTCTCTATATACACGCAGAAGAATGAGGTAAAATAGTTAAATGAATCAATAAGTTTGATAAGATTGCATAATTCGGATTAATGAATACATTTTTCATATGACGTAATAAATACCAAAATCCTGGGGTGGCTTTGCAAAAGGGAGATATTAGTATGCATTTGAATGTAAGATAACTGATCAACTGATTAATAATAAGTGATCATTTCGATTGAATCGTAATATATCATTGTAAACTGCATAGTTTTATTAAATTGTCTTATTGTATTTAAATTATGCTGATAATAAGAAAGAAGCATAATTTTTTTTCTATATTTTTAACTTACAAGGGTAAAACCAAGATTTTGAGATATTTTCGAAAAAAAAAACCCATAAACCCATAGACTTATTGAAAAACCCAGTTCTACGAGTCGTGGGACAGACCTCCCAGCTTAGATAAAAGTAGCAATGCAGGTAGAAAATATATCTTCTCACAGTATTACTGCCAAGCCCCCCCCCCATAAACAATAACTGAGCACACATAGCAAATTGGAAAAAATCTAAATTAGAGACAATTTACAAATGTAAAGAAATAGACGAGGCAAAGTATTATAATTGGCACTGTAATTAGAAATATAAGATAAAACAAAAGACAGTGGTTAAAGGTTAAAGTCATAGAATGTTTTGGACAACATTATTTTTCAGAAAAGTTCGATTATTAATTTTATACTCATACGTCTACATTTTTCAGTACAATATGTTTGTAGAAATAAATGTTTTATGGATTTATTCCTAAAATATTGTTTATATATACTGAGGTTACAAATGTTTAAAAGTTTTGTAGAATGATTGTAAAATTTTTCATATATCTGATTTCCATATGAACAGAATTTATTTCCTTAGAGAAAACAGGTATTTTCTGAAATTCAGCTGAGGAAATTTAGGAACAGAGTTATATGAATTTCTAAACGATGAACTTTACTGAAACACGAGACATTCGACTGAGTTATAGAAACAACTGTTTTGCATATCTCTCCCTGTAAAATAGCATTAATGCTTTCCTTTGAACCAACACTATAAAACCTGAAAAGGGGAAATAAACACATGTAGGAAACGTATCTTTGATTTTTATTATAAAAAGGATTCTCTAGAAGCAAAAAATAAATAAATAAATAAATAAATAGATGATACCAACTATTTAATTAAGCTTGAAGATTTGCGTACTGTTAGTTCATATAATTGTTTTAGAAAAAACATAAATTCAATACATATTTTACTAAAGGTGCTTAAAATTTTCTTCTTCATAATATGGTTTTTTGTCATACGGATTTAATATTTATTTGTTATATTTTCCTACATATGTCGGTTTAAATAATTTTGTTATATTTAAATCATTTATTGCAAATAAATGATGTATATCTGTAAGATATTGTATCTGCCAATACTTATTTTAGAAATAAAATATAATTGACAGATTCCTCAAGTATATTATCTAAAAATTCTCCTTTGGCATGTTTATAGTTGGGCAAATCCTGACTTCAATAATCAGCCGCAATGGGTATATGAAAGTAAGTTTCACCTATATATTGACCACTTTATAAGATTACAATAGTGATACAGAATTTCATAAATTTACAAATTAAAATTCCCTTATGTGGAACACATATTTTTTTATTACAAGACTATGTATAAAGTTAAATGTAAGGGATGTATGAATGCGTATCGTTCGTTAAATGAATTTGAATGATATAACTTAAAAAAAAAAATAATAAAAATCCTTTCACCTTTGGAATTCTTCGAGAAAGTTTTTTTTTTACCTTTTCATATTACATTGTGGAAAACATTTTGCTTATTGCTAATTGATAGTTACAAATTTATTTAACTCTTTAATTAATATCAATGCTCTTAAGAAACTACAAATTTTTGTTTGTTTGTTGATCGAGGAAGCACGCAGCGCAGCAACGGAAAACTAGTTTTCATGCATTTATATTTCACTTCTTAAGAGAATTAAGCAACAGTTATTTGAAAGATCCTACCTATGAATTTTATGCGGGTTATTTGTTTCAATTTGCAGATGCTCCCTCAAATTCTGCGGGGAGGCTGACAGGGAGAGCGCAAACGGCTGGGAGAAGTAATATTACCTGAATGACTGCTGTAGAAACACGTTGGGGGTAAAGAAGGAAAATTAATTATACCTATATTAAAATCGTGGCTGCCGAAAGGGCATCAAAACTATTAGCATAAACTTAAAACTGCACCATCTCTCCGCAACATATCAACAACTTTGAAGGCTAGGGGGGAGCATTTTTAAAGGATCTATTCTATTTAAGCCGTTCTAAAGAAGTCGCGGTGTAAACGCATTTTAAAGCTGCGTGCGTCAGTGCTTAAAAAAATTAAAAAAGAATTTTTATAAATTGAACAAGCGTACAAATTCAACACACATACACACACCTACACCTTTGCGTTAGATTTGGGGAGGCTTAGGATTCGAAATTTGTTCTTTAATTTAGAAAATGTTTTCTGTTTTAAATTTTACCTAACTTTGTGGTACATTAGTCGTAGTTATAACCAGTGGATTAGTGCAAAAATATTCTCAAAACATAGAAAAGTTAGCGTAGAGCAGCTTGTTCGCCACTGTTAAATATTGGATTCTCTAGTTGAGTAATAACTTAGGATTATTTCTGAAGATATTGCTAATTTGTAGAAATCTAAACGACACTCGCGTTTGACAGTGTATGCGCAATTGCGCTGGAGCAAGAAAGGAAGAAAAATTTTGAAAAAAAAAATTGAAATATTTTCTTCGTAATTACAGAATTAACATTTTAATTTGCACAAACTTTAGTTTTTCCCGAGCTTTAAAAGTATTCTGGTATATATTTATCCTATTCTGTCTCATATAAAAGTGCCATGAAACATTTAAATAGATATTATATGCTTCATATATTCAGTGCCTCTTACTTACGAAACAGATTCAAACTTGTGTAACTTTCTTTATAAATATAAATTGAGTTTACAATTCAAAATTTTTGTACTTTGGAAAAGTTTGTTGGGAATAATGAGTTACATTTATTTAGTTTTAAATACGGATGATCTGTTTATATTAAATCAAAGAGCTTTGACTGAATTTCTTTAGTTTTTAAACTTTTTAATAGTTTTTTTAGAGAACAATAAGCATTACAAAATTTTAAAGAGAAATTTTAGTTAACTACTCTCCAGGTTTCCTTGAATAAAAATCCTCTTGGATACCATACTTTATAAATACGACAATTGTTTATAATTTAATTAAAATTTATCTTTTATGACACTTTAGAACACAGTTTTTTTACTTTTAAATACAAATTTTTCCTTCTTTTTGTACCAGTAATTGAAGATGTCAGCGCCGCTTTTACATTGCAAAAATTTGTGTGACATATTTTCTTTTGTATTCAAAGTCAAGTCACGTAAGCATTTGAATAATGTCATTTAGAAATTAAAGTTAGCACTTTAGTCGTTGGTTTGGCTTGGTTTCGGGCTCTACGGTCTATTTTTGCTTCCCGAGGGTTAATTGGAACGGGATATACTGCTTAAGGCTTCTGTGTACTAACCCTATTGGATTCTCTCACCTCAATGTTAACCTATGGAGAAAATTTGTCCTAGGGTTTCCGACTTGGATTTAAAGATTTCTTTTTAAAACTGAACTCTGTAATACAGAATGGAAGTTTTACACCTTTGGACATTTTTCTTTTTTAAAAAAATGCAAATAATATTTTAAAATTTAAGTTATTCGGGAAAAAATTCTGGTATAGTGTGTTTTAATCGCTCACAAATTCCTTTCGTGGACGAAATTTATAAAATAAATCTTGTTGCAAGGTGCAGGCTATGTAAAAACATATTTTTATTTAATTATCAGCATTTATGTAGCTGTAAATAGTAGAAAAACTTTCTCCATAGGTTAATATTGAGGTGAGAGAATCCAATAGGGTTCGTACACAGCAGCCTTAAAGCCGATTCCGAACGGTTACAAAAGTCCACGCCATGAGTGGGACACGAATCCATAGAGTCTGGTAACAAATGCCTTCGCCATAACCATTCGGTTATCATCCGGCTCTTTAATCTTTTATACCTTAAAAATTGCTCTATATACAAACGGTGTACTTCATTTTCTGAATACCTCTTACAAACATGGTAGGACGTCCAGAAACAGCCGCTCTTACATTCACCGCAATATTTGTTGGCCTTTCTATTATGGTGGCAACATTTAGGTGATCCAACATTGCTCCCTATGAGGGTGGGGGACAATACAGGTACGTCCGAGCCTTAGTTGGAATTCGAATCCAAGAAAAAGTACAATATGGCCAATACATAAATAATTTGGTTTAGTATTATATTTATATTTACTGCTCATTTTACAGGCCATAACACAAGTCCTGCGATAACACCCATTATAGCTGTATTTTAACTCAGTGATGCTTTTAACACTCGATATATTTACATTAACAATTATAAATACTTTGCTTCTTTTGATATTTGAAGTGATTAGATAGGAGAACGTAATATAGTAAACCAAATGTAAGGAAATTACAAATGAATTTTGGCAGTTGGTTAAGATCTCTGCCAAAGCCTTCTTTTGATATTTGAAGTGATTAGATAGGAGATCGTAATATAGTAAACCAGATGTAAGGAAATTACAAATGAATTTTGGCAGTTGGTTAGAATCTCTGCCAAAGCCTTCTTTTGACACCACAATACGTAAAATATGCAAAATATTATGTTGTAAGGTATCTAAAAATACCCGTGGCCCTTAAAATACAATTTTTAAACACTTTAATTATTCTATCATGTACACATTTGTACATAAAAATGTAGATGCTGTAGAGTTTAATTCCTATACATGCAGTTTTAAAGCATCTAGAAAACATCTTTTATTGTCCTTTTAAAGCCCCATTTATTAATTAAAACATTTAAAAATTACCAAGCTGAAATGACCTTATTAATCATATGCGTTCTACAATTAAGCTATAAACCAGATAGAAATTTTGTTATTTCTCTGATATGTTACGAAAAAAGTCGAAAACGAAGCACTTTCTTCTGATGTACAGGGAATGAGAAATAAATTCTAGAATTTGAGTAGCCACAACTTCCTTTATTTCCTGAATTAACGTTTATGGTGCCCTGAATTAACAATGTTGATATACAAAAAAAGTGCTTTCTCATACCAGCAACTGATATTCTGTAAATTATTCCTCAGCCGTCGTATCCATAAAATATATCAGGAATTTGAGCCTTGAAATAAAGCAAATAAAGCGGCCTTTTTTTAATAGTACCTTCACATTTTGTAACAGGACGTGAAATATTTATAAGGAATTTATATTTAGAACATATATTAATGTCTCGGAGAAACACAGAAGGAAAAGGAACTGGGTAAAAGATATAAACTATTTAATCATTCGAATATCTGTAGTAAGAAATTTATTGACCAAATAGTACCGTCTGGTTTCAAACAGTAAGTAAAGTATTAAAAATTAAGATGGCATAAAAAATAATGTTTATTAAATATTCAGCATAAGTAACATCATAAGTTGAAAAATCAAGCAAATATTACTAAAAAAATCTTCTTTCCTCAACGCATAAAAACTATGATTTTTTTCTTCATCATAAAATGAAAATTAATTTTGTTAATAATTCATAAAAATTTACTTCTTAAAACGTTAGCTAATTTTTTATCAGAAAAAAAACTAATGTACGCATATAGCTTATTAACACTTCTTTGGATATCTTATAATAACATTAAATTTAACATTTTTACCACTTTAAATGTCTTATTGGTATAAATTTCTCCATAGTAAGTTCTTTGAATACTTTCATTGGCTTTGTTAAGAAGCAGTTTGCTGTTTATTACGGCAAAGCAGTTGATTAATTGATTTTTTTTATTTCAGATAAACTAAACTGATTGTAACCAGAAAAGTTTAAATTGAAATCCATATGAAGCTATTTTAAATAACTTTTTCTATCGTTCAAAGATTGAAAAAATCGTGTAGAGACTAACACTTTAAATCATACTTTCCTTTTTTATTTTATTCGCATTATAAATAGATTTTTACGCATAAGAAGAACTTAGAAGTTAAACATAGAGAACGGATTTAGCATTGAAAACAGTTTAAATTATCTCTAAAAGTGCAGGAAATGTATGAATGCCTACAATGACCACTGCAGTTAAATAAAATTATAAAGAAATAGTTATATGTGTTGATCTACATTGCTAGATCCATAAACTGATAAATTATGTAAGAAGATTTTTATTCAATATTAACTGTGATTACGTAACTGAAAGGAAGTTTAATTCTTGGCTTAATATTAATGAGCAAAGAAGAATCATACTGTACGGATTTAGTGTAGACAATTAAAGTTTGCAGATAATAGAGTTTTTATTGTTATACTTGGACAGATACATTCTTGTACATGCAATGATTTTAAAAAAATAATACTTCTACTATTATAATGTATATACTTAAAATATCAGGAAATATTATTAGATACATATTTAACTGAGGGAAATACCATAATAAAGAAGGGGGACACATACAAGAAAATAAAAATTTGTTTTGAAGCAATGGCCAGTTTCTCATCCTTAAATTTAATATTAAAAAATAATTCGTGTAGGTTTGAAAATGCTGCATTATTTTTTTCTATGCATTAAAATTGAGATGTGACATTAGTTGCAGAAGAGAAAATAGTTATATGCGTATATCCTCAATGAGCCGTACCTGTGTGCTACATTATTTTAATAAATGTAGAGCATGATGTGAGAATAAATTTGCACGATTTAAAAAAAAATATGTATCATTTTTCTGCAGGTGAATGCTATTTTCATCATTTTTCCTATCAGTTCCAGAAAAATGTTAAGGTCAGACAAAATAGCTCTCTAAGAAAGTTTTATCAAATATTATACCAAAGTAAAACAAAATATGAAAAATATGGTCTTTATTGACTGGAGAAATTTAGAAATTTTCCTAATCCGTTCTACTTTGGAAACACCTATCTTCAAATAGAATCCCTCTAGAATATTATATATATATATATATATATATATATATATATATATATATATATATATATATATATATATATATACACTTATCGCATTCGCGTATAGGTACGGAAGGATTTTTTGAAATCAACTTCGAATTCTACATGTACCAGCTCTTAAACATTAAAGAAATTAATTTTAGAAAATTTGATTCATTTTTAAGCTTAGAAAATATAAGGGAAAGTTTTCCTTTGTATATGTTTTTCATTACTAGGTTAAATTTAAATGAATGAAAATGCACGACACTTTCTTACAACCAAGCGAATAAATATATTTTGTTAAAAAATAAACTTATTTTGAGCGTGTTTCGAAATGGAAGGAAATACATATAATAAGAAAGGAAATGTCTGCATTTGCTCTGCATCAAAAGTTATTTAATCTAGTTTAAGCTTGCAACAAAAGAATGGAATATTACATTTATTTTTATTGTCATATAAAAAATGCTTCTTTTCTCAGTGTAGTGTGTTTTGGTGTGATAAAGGTATCGTGATTGTTCCAAGATGAAAATTTATGATGGTTGTAAAACTAAATCTATGTTGAATATTTTCACAAACACATTAATGCAATGCATAACAAAAAGGATCGTACTATTGTTTTTTTAAATGTTTTTATAAAGGCTTGATGGGAAAAAGTGAATTTTAATTGACAATCCATTTTAATTTAATGTTTTCTTTTGAATGTATGAGTGAGAGAGTGATCAATCATCCTTTTTTATAGAACATTATTTGGATTTATGTTAATTACATGAAGAGGAAGTTTGAATTTTCAAGTTTCATTAAATATTTTGTAGGTCTATTCTATACATAGAAATGAATGCAAAATATGAATATATTGAGATATAATTTTAAATGCTTACTGAACAGATTATCAAATGTTTTCGGCTGTTTTCTTATCGTTTCATTAAATTTTCTTTAAGTTATTAACCACTTAATTTTAGTGATTACTAGTGGAAGCCAGTAAAATTATAACAACAATCCTAACTGACTGATAAAATATTACACATTGATTAGCAGACACTATGGTAAGAAAAAGAAGTTACCTACAGTTTTTACAGCCACTTATGAATCAGCCATTAGCACATTTTATTTAGTGAAAACTAATGGACGTCATTAAATTTATGAGGACAATCTTAACTGATTGACAAAATATTACTCAATGATTGGCAAAAATATGGTTAGAAAAAGATGTTACCTACAGTTTTTATAGCCACTTATGAATCAGCCATTAGCACATTTAATTTAGTGAAAACTAATGGATGTCATTAAAATTATGAGGACAATCTTAACTGATTGACAAAATATTACTCTATGATTGGTGAAAAATATCGTTAGAAAAAGATGTTTCCTACAGTTTTTGCAGCCACTTAAGAATCAGCCATTAGCGCATTTAATTCAATTTTAGTGAAAACTAATGGAAGTCAGTAAAATTATGAGAACAATCTTAACTGACCGACAAAATATACACATTGATTGGCAAAAAATATGGTTAGAAAAAGATGTTACCTTACAGTTTTTTTAGCCGTTTATGAATCAACCCTTAGCACATTTAATTTAATTTTAGTGAAAACTAATAGAAGTCAATAAATTAATGAGGACAATCTTAACTGACCGACAAAATATTACACATTGATTGGCAAAAAATATGCTTAGAAAAAGATGTTACCCTACAGTTTTTGCAGCCACTAAAGATTCAGCCGGTAACACATTTAATTTAAGGTTAGTGATTACTAATGGAAGTAAAATTATGAGAACAATCTTAAATGACTGACAAAATATTACCCACAGATTAGCAGACACTATGGTTTGAAAAAGATGTTACCTACAATCTTTACAGCCACTTATCAATCAGTCATTAGCACACTTTGTAACACTGTCTCATACTTCACCATTCTGTTCCCAAGTTTGAAAAGTAGGACTGAAAGCTGCTCATAATTTATAACACTGAATAAATAATTTATTTGGGCCGCTAACTTTTTAGCGTCATGGTCGAATAAAGTAGAAAGCGATCACTCTTTAAAGAGACATCCTGTACAAAGAACCACATACAAAATTCATCCCATTATTATGTCTGTTTGCACAACCTGTTGCATTTCTGTTCGATATCATAAGCAGACATTGTCATGAAAAATTAATACAAGAGGATAAAAATGTGTATTTAGAAATGCAGAAACAAAATATATTTATAAATATAAGTGTTTTTTGACGAGAAGACCACGTTAGAAATGAATTTTCCTTTGTATATTCAAATTTACAGATGCAAATAATTTTTATTAACGCTTTCGAAACTCACGCATGTTGATTTCAGCTTATGAAGAGTTACTTAAAGTGGTTTAAGAATCAATAAACTGGGAATCGGTGCTCTGTGAATCGGCATGTAAGTAAAATATAGTACCATTACATGCTATCAAAATCTAGCAATTGTTTTAGAGTTATATTTCATAAATAACTATATATTATACACACACAGGCATATCTATCTATCAATCTCTCTCTCTCTCTCTCTGTGAATCACTGTGAATGAATGACTCACTGGTGTTTACATTTTGAAGTTTTGAGTATATAAAACGAATACTTGTTATTAAATTAATTGAAACACTATGATAACGTGAAACGTGGCGGAAAAGAGATAATTCTCTAATGAATATGAAAATCACAACCAAAATGCGTTACAATGAAAGGATATTTTATGCTGAGAACATTTATAAACGGTGGCGAGCTGTTTTTTATGTGCCATAACCGTTTATTACAGCCGTCTAAAAATCGAAATAAAGTTGATTTGTGTCGATATTACATTGTTTCTAATAAATTATTTGGGTTTAGATAGCAAATAGTATTTTTGAACTTTACTTTTAACTTCTTAAGCCTAACTCATAAAATAAAATGGACGCCATAGGCTAATATATTTATGAAGCGGTCACTCCGGAAGCATACATGACAGATACACACACAGAACACGGCAACTATTAGGGGAATATATATATATAATATATATCGAGTGTTTTCAGATGCGAGCTGTCTCTCGGCAGATTTTTTGCTTTGAATTGCGAGCTAAAATTCGGGTTACGAGCCAGCTTCAGATACACACCACTAATTTGAGCAGCGAATGCCATGTAACGTTTTTGTCAAATGAACACACGAGAAACATTTAATATTTACAACCTTTATGTACAATTACAATACAATTGTATAATATTATTCAGAGACTACTTCCCAGTCTTAAATTGAGAGAATAACTCTAAACAATTGTCACGCGGGGCAGCTTGATCTGCCCATACTTGAGTCGTCCTCCAAAACCGAACAGCGTCCAACCTCCCACTTCAAAAACACTCTGAAAGGGGGACAAAAAAGACCTCACTGGACAATTTTTTATCGAAAACTCCAACAGTTAAAAGTGAGGAAAGCGTAGCGAAAAGGACAAATATCAGCGGATACGATTTAATTATTCAGTTCATCCCTTCCCCTCCACCTACGTCAGCATCATCAAGTCGCCTGATCTCCACAGTAAATGTTGTACATTATACTTAATAAAACCAGTTTATTGCACTAAAATATATTGTATTGTGTTTTTATACAATATATGCTATTTATAAATACATTTTTCTTATTTAAAAAGATATAACAAAAAATTGAGGGTTTTTTTTTTTTTGGGGGGGGGGGGGGTTGGGCGGAAAGGATTAAAGGCATTTCAATTCATTTTAATGGGGAAAATTGATTTGACGTACGAGTAATTCGATAATTCGAGTTACGAGCTCTGTCACGGAATGAATTAAACTCGTAAGTCAAGGCACCACTGTGTGTGTGTGTGTATATATATATATATATATATATATATATATATATATATAGGTATATATATATAAAACAAAACTTCTCTATGGTGGCCTGTAATAGTTCCGTAAAAAAGTGGCCGTTAGGAGAGGTGGTCGAAAAGAGGTTTCTTGCATAATATTGACTCTATGGAGTCTTGAATCGATTCTGAACAAAATATGGCCCTTTTGAGGGGCGCTCAGAAGTTTCCGGCTACAGAAGTTTCACTGTATATACTATTTATGTAAACTGTAAGATTCAGATGGCTGAGTGACGGGTGAAAGATTAACTTCGTTTAAATGAAAACTATGATATTTACCTGGGCGAAACAAAGGGCATACTGTAATAAATAGAAATTGGTAAGTACATTTTGTTTTCTTATTGATTAACGGTAATATTAGGTAGAATTAAAAATTCCCATTACATTATTAAACCTATTGAACACTGCATGGAATTGTATTTAGAGTTCATTTGTGATTACATAATTCCTACACAGTAAATATATAACTTCCCTACAGTAATATAGGATCGAGAACAAAAAAAAACTCACTGAATTGATATCCAAGTTATCCATAATCATGGAAAATTGTTACTAAAGTAGAAGTATAGAATATAGGGTGTGAAAACATTTATCCTCTGTACTTCGATATTTCATGATTATCTTATGATTTGTCGCCGCAAATTGTTATACGTCAACTGTTACCACGTGAGAGCGCAGTCTGATAGTGACATCATTCAGAAAAGAAAACTATAAAGATTTTAGAGCGTTGTTTCCTATTATAAGTGAAATTCGGTATGTTTGTTTAAGTTAAGGGTGATGCCCTTCTTTTTATAATTATGCATTCGTTTGTCCCTCAATTCTAGAAAATTATCCCTTAAAAATTTTGAAACCCAATCATTCTTTAAAGGAAATTTTTAACTGTGTACAGACAGAAAAATAATCATCAGAGCGTTTCTAAAATTTTGTAAATGCATTCCGTTTCATAAAGGGGTGGAAGCATTATTTATTTTATCTTTATTTGCGATGCATTTCTTTACTAATATAAAGTGTCTCACGTTTATTTACATTGATAAATGCTTAACATATATTTAATTAAAATCCTTTAAGCGCATAATCAAACAGAATTATCTCTAAGATAATGCGTTACGTTTCCCTTCATCATCATCATCTACAGCCCTACAGCCTGCGACAGGCCCTGGCTGTCTCTAAAATGCGTTTCCAGCGTTCCCTATCCAGCGCGGCACCTTTCCAACCCCTCACACCAAGCGTTGTGAGGTCGCATTCAGCACCATCAAGCCACCTTGAGGGGGGGGGGGGGGGGGGGGCCCCTTTTTCTCTTTCCCTCTGGCACCCTGAAAGTTAGTATTTTCATGGGTAGGTTTTCCTGTGCTCTCCAAACGTGCCCCAACCATCTTAGTCGAGAGATTTTAATGGTTTTTGAGATTGTCGGTTCTTTGAATCTCCTCTCAAGTTCAAAATTCAAAAGTCCTCTCCATCTTCCATTGTCATATACTGGTCCGAAAATAGATCGCAAGACCCGTCTTTCAAATACACTCAATCGGTTTTCAGTGTCCTTATTGAGTGTCCATGTTTCGCTTCCATGCAGTACAACCGGCCGAATGAGTGTCTGGTAGATCTTCAATTTGGTTTTTACATTGAGGAGCCTTGACCTCAGTTGTTTTTTCAGGCCATAGAAGCATTTGTTTACGTTTCCCTTATCTAAGATTATTTGTATTTAATTTTTTTTTCTATCAATGCCTAGATAAATCCTCTTCTAGACACTGCTTAATTTCTTAGAGTATAATGCAAGAAAGTTACTCTTTCTTTTTACAACAAACCTGACGATGCTAGAGCCCAGAAATCTTACCAAAGACCACTTGTCTAGCTCCGTGAGTTCTGTATTCCAACCTGTAACTGCGCAACCACTTTGCTTGCGATCAGTGGCTGTAGTCTGTCAACCAAATTATGGCGAATGTGCCGTGACACTCTTAAAAAACACCGTAATGAATATTTATAAATTGAGATGTCTCTACTCTTTTTATGGAAAACTATGCACAAGAATTAACTTGAAAAACTCTGAACTGATGAAGATTTACAGCGTATGCTGCACTTGATGTATTTTAGGATTAACACATGTGCTCAGAAGATTGAACTGCGATGTATGACAGCAATCGCTCGGGCAAATTATCATGAAAATACAGTGACATACTTAAAAAATACCGTAACAAACTTTTACAAATCGAGATGTCCTAATTGTTATTATCGAATTGTTATTATCGTTTGCTCAAGAATTTATTTGAAAAACTTTGAAAAGGTGCTTATTGGCAGCATTTGCTTCCCTTCATGTATATTAGGATTAACACAATTGCCCAGAATATTTGAAGAGCTGCCATCTTTGTGTTTCTCAATGAGACAAATAGAGAAGACCTTCAAAGATGATGAGCAAAGATATTACGTGACATGTGCTTATGCAAGAATGAAGAGCACAGGCATATCAAAGCTGCAAAATTCAACCAAATGACGTGAAATCAGTGGTTCTGGTATTAGATTATTTTCTCGCTGTAAATTATCGAAGGCATTTCCTTTCATTATGTTCCATACTGAAAGAAATATAACCAAATAACATAGGTGTAGGAAACCAGGGAACTTTCAACAGTGATGTAGATAAATGGAAGAATTTTAATACTACTTATTTATTAGAAGAAATGTTTTATGAGAATGGGAATTTCATAATGAGAAATTTTTTCATGGCCGTCAACTGAACAAATTTTTTTGAAGAAATAATGTAATTCTTAGAAACTTTTTATACCGGTTTGATTTGTTTAATTAAATACTAATTTTTGTCATAATGAAAATCTCTCCGAGAAATAGGGTTCCTTCCATTAAAAAATTCTAAGTGGGTGCAAATGGTTTGAACTCTATGTGATTTATTTAATTCATTTATATTAATAATTTTTTAGAAGAATTACTTTAATATTCCCGATCTAATTGAAATATTAGGATAATGTTTCAGAATACAATATACTTTAAAAGAATCTATAGATATGAAGCACAATTAACCCTCGTGGGTTCCTCCCATTTCGGTTACACTCAAGACCCTTGGGGTCATAAAACCCCCCACAAGTTTTCCTTCAATTAATTTATTATGATTATTGCATGTTACATATATTTTTTTAAGTTTACACACTTTTTAATGATAAAAATAAAAATAAAAAGACTCAAAGTAAAATTTTGTTTATGGATTAAACAATATTAATTTTACAGGAAAACTTACAAAACTGTAGATTTATTGACAACTGTTACAGACCTGAAACGAATGATTTTTGCAAATAAATTTCAAACAATTATGACATTTTTCGCTGCATTTTTTATCCAGACTCTTGGAAAAAAGTTACAACGTCCTCTTTTTTTGGCATTTGTCTTGCTTCCACTGATATTGGGATCTACTGTAGGATCTATTTGCGATTTCTTAACAATTGCTGCGGCTGCTTCAGTTCTTGGGAGAAATTTTCTAGTGCAGGTTTTATAAATTCATAACCTAATTCTTCCAGAAAATATCTTCTTCTATTCTTTTTGTTTTCATGGTATGAAGGGTTGATTTCCCGCCAAATCACAAAAGCATTGTACGCAGATACATCAATTATGTTGTAAAAAAGTACAACTGGCCGACGAGCAGTTCCTCTTTTACAATTACAGAGGCTGTTCGCACATTTTTTAGACGATTTTGGTAAGCGGTAATAGAAAATCATTTGTTGCAAAAGAACTAATTGCAATTGTACTATGTTTTTAAAAGTCAAAATTATCGTCTGCGGCTTGAAAGTTTTGTTTTTATTCAAAATGGCGTTTTTAACAAAGCAGTGGTTCGAAGGCTACATTTATGCTCTCTCCGAAGAGAAATATGCATACTCCGTTATCCAAAAACGATGTGAGAGTCATGGTTTTGTGATATCTAAAGCGTCGATAGGTAATATCGTCAACAAGAAAGGAAAATAACGTCAAATTGGAGCCTCAAGTGGGACAAAAATTTCAAATAAGTATCCAAGGAAAAAACGGACATCTTCGACTATTGCAAAGGTACGTTGTTTAATGTTAAAAGAAAATCATCCTTGTCAAAGGACAGTTGCAAAATCATTAAAATGCTCGGTGTCCACTCTAAACAAAATGATAAACGTTGATTTAAATCTTAAGAAAGCGAAAAAACGCAATGTGCATCGTCTTCTTCCAAATCATGTCGCTGAACGCAGGACACGCTGCAGAATTCTATATGAGAAACACTTATCCAAAGAAAAATGGAAAACAATTGTCATAATAGATGAATCATGGGTGTATTTAAATGATTTCAACAAAAAAAGAGCCATTTATTATCATAAAAGGGGAGAAAAAAATTTAAATACATGATTAAAAGAATCGAAAGAAAGTTTTTCTAAGGGATTCATGATTGTTGCTGGTTTTTCTTATAATGGCAAGTTAAAAAGAAAGAGAGTGGAAAAAATGTCAAGATTAACTCCAAATTCTATCAGGAACATATTTTATCGCCAATTTTTCTGAATGAAATACCATCGCTTTACCCACAGTGCCATCAATCTGTGAGACTCCATCAGGACAAAGCTAGCAGTCACACATCAAAATCCACTGTAAATTTCCTAAAAGAAATGGAACAAAAAACTGGTATCAAGGCCATTCCCTTCACTGATATCCCTACTAAATCTCCCGATGTATCACCTATGGATTTTTGTGCTTTCGGACTTTTAAAATCTGCATTATCCAAACGTCGTCCCAAAACCCTTACAGGACTCTGGAAAGCTGTTCAGGAGGAATGGGATAGAATACCTCTTCTGACACTTCAAAAGGCATTATTATCCTGGAAATTGCGGTGTCGAAAGATAGTTCAGAATAAGGGATGTCAAATAGAACATTTAAAACACAAGAATTTTATGTAATTTAGTTTTGTGAATACAATATACATCGTCTAAAAAATGTGTGAACAGCCTCTGTATAAGTAGCAACTATTTGATCCAAATTATCAACTGCTCCTTTTGTCGAATTGTAATCCAATATCAATTTTGATTTTTTATCAGATCTATTACTTATATCACCTTTGTTGTGCATGGTATTAATTAGAGTGACACATTTGTTTTTCTTTGGTGTATATGCTACTGATGTAGTGTCAGTTGTAAATGCAAAAATTGAGGTAAATACCTCCGATCCTTTCGAATGAGTAAATTCGATGGGAAGTTCCGGCTTATTTTTTCTTATTGTTCCTATCATAGTTATATTTCATTTTAGTAGTAATTGGCCAAGTTCATAAGAGGAAAACCAGCTATCGAAAGTAACATTATGTCCCTTGAGACCATAGGTCAAATCCAAAACAAAGCGTAAAGCTTGTTTTTTCTCTGGTGAGCCATCCTTTGGCTTTCCAGTGTATACTAGCATATTCCATGCATATGCACTTTTAGAGTCACAAACAATCCATATTTTTATGCCATACTTCGATTGTTTTTGTGGCATGTATTGACGGAAAGAGCACCGTCCTCTAAAACAGACAAGTTGTTCGTCGATTGTATATTATTTCCTGGATTGTATAATTTAGGCAAATTTTCAACCCAATTGTCCCACAATTCTCGAATAGCAGCCAATTTATCACTCAATCGCCTTTCTGCTCTAGTGTCTTTATTGCCAAAACGAAGGACTCTAGATATAACTTTGAACCTCTTTATAGACATTGCAACTCGAAAAATAGGTCGTCCAAACTGTTCATCCCACAAACTTGTCAGCGCTTCGCCATGTGATTTGAAAACCCTAGCTAAGATTAGAAGCCCCAAATAGCAATGCAACTCATTTTAATCCATTTTTTCTCACTTATCTCCGAATAATTTAGCACTTTCAATATTCGTCATGTCTATAATAATTTTTTCAGTGGTAGGTGGAAAATACAACAGAAAAGTAGATTTTACATCTATTGTTCTTGATGTTGCATATGATGTTGGTTCCTGTTTTAGTTTAATGATATTTGCCGACGAAGTTCGTCCAGGTCCTGCGTATGGAGTATCACGTTCAATGTTTTTATCTTTCGAAAGCATATATTTACATCGATATAAGAACATTACAAGCATATAAGAACATGGGAGTAAGCAGCAAACAAGATAATATTTCTGGGGTCACCAGTGACCCCAAAGGTCTCGTGTGTAAAAAATGCAAATTCGGGAAAAATAAAATGAAAATAAATACAATATAATACCATTAATTTATATAAAAAACTAAAAGAATAAAAGTCACAAAATGTCATTAAAAACAAATGGTTGATTAACAAGATATATTCAACAGAAATTGCATTGGGGTCATATATGACCACAGGGACCCACAAGGGTTAAAGCAAACTTTTAAATCTGTACAATTTTCATCATTTTGTATCTTTGTTCTGTATAATGTTAATCCCGCACACTTGCATATGGGGGAGATTTTTCAATTTCAACCGAAATACTTCCATTTTCTATAAAAGAAAGGCAATAAAACTTGAACTAAGAGCTCACAATCGAAAACAAAAAACAAAAAAACTTATAAAATTCCTAACAACTCTTTCCATTTCAGATGTCCCAACAGGGAATGAAAGGTCCCCTATTGGGTGCCTTTGCCGTCGAGGACATCCTGCTGGTACTGCTCTTATGTGTTCTAACACTTTAAATTTTGTTGTTCGCACAGCTGGTAATTCATGATTCACCCAGAGTTCCTAGGGTTTAATGTCACATTTTCAGCAAAAAGTTCGGAGCGGCTATGAGAAAAGTCTTAACTTATTTTAAACTGTTGAGTGAGATCTTCATTTAACAAAAATTGATGTTACGTGTTGATGCCTCTCCCTAAGAGAATTTTCGTTTTTGAGATATAATTCCTGTACATCAAAAACTTGACATACCTATCTTCTTAGAATAAAGACACGTGTTTCTTTTCCTGATTTTAATATCATAGAGAAACTAATGATTTAGAGAAACTATCCTTCAGAAACTGGTAGGTCATCATCTTTTGTGCAGGGCAGGTCATATTGAACAGTTCTTGAGGACGGATACGAGTACCGGGTACTCTGGGAATGTTGTTTCAACATTTAGAGATTTACTCACATCTCAAATTTTAAATTTAAGACGAATAGATATATGAAAATCTTCTGTCTTGCTAAATGATTCAATAAACAGATTCAGAAATGTGAACTAATAAATACTTGCAAGATCAAATTGACACAGTTTAGGAATTAACTTTATTGGGGTATTCCTCAGGTCTTTAGGGCAGATTTGGGTTAGGAATGTCCGTTAGTTAAGTTAATGCATGGATAAAAACTTTCTACATCTAATTTCTTGCGCTATTAAATATTTATACCTCAACATGAAGGGATGATTTTCATTGGACAGAAGCTTGTACGTTCTGGGGTCTTGCCTTTCCATTTCAGGCAGAGAAAAAAATAAATAGTATAATGTAAAGATAGACACCAATTTAGAAGCTAAAATAGAACGACGTTTAGTACCTTCTGAATGCTAGTTTAGTATCATATTATTAAAACCCACAGCTTCTTCAACAGAATAATTGAACTGAGATATTCCTGAAAAACAGTTTTAAAATAAAATATTGACTCAGTGGTACCTTCCTTACTCAGATGATGCTAAGAATGCTAATAAGTCTAAAGATAAAAACAATCATTATAATAATATTACATATTTGAGCAAATCTAGTAGTATTCAATATGTCAGAAATTTTTTAAGGGTACTTCTTATACTAGAGTTGCTCCAAGGTGATGATAACGAAATAATGAACTTCCATTCCAAAAAAAAAATAGTCACAGATCTGCGAAGAATGTCATCAAAAATATTATTCCCACATAAAGCCGGGAAAATTCAGAGGGTAGAATATCATGTTAAGAAGCTTGTGTTTCAATCGTAATCCTGGCAAATGTTTGTTAAGTCATGTTCATACTTGAAATGAGGGGTAATGTAGTGACAGGCGGACATATACCGAATATTTGTAGGTTAACATGAGGCTGCACGGGATAGAAACTTTAAAATATGTCATTTTTCATTTCTTATCTTAAAACATACTACAGAATTTATAGCGTCAAATAACGATGAAATGTTTGCACGATGATTATATTTTTAATTATTTTGCTGTGCTGTCTATTCGTAACCGGCTATACATATTTAGTTTAAGTCCATTTATATTGGAATGGAATTATTCATAAGTTTCAGTCTCTAAGGTATATGTGTAAAATTCCTCTCAGGGTATGACAAGGAAATTTTACACAGTGTTCTTTAGGTCTGTTTCATTAAACAATCTTTAGGATCCTGAAAATAAATTTTTTTAAAAAGGATTATTTTTGTTCTTTAGAGAGGAAAAATTTTTATAAATAAAATATATATGAATCCTGAAGACAAATAGTTAATTTTGTCTAAAACAGGAAAAGATTATCAAAACACAGATATTAATTATGTATATACAGTGGAATCTCGATCTATCGTTTTTGAAGGGACCGACTGAAATGAACGATAAATGCGGGAAAACGATAGATGCGGAAACATAACAAAGCAACAGGATCGTTGGGACTGGATAAAATGAACGACACATACGGAAAAACGATGGATCCGAAAACGATCGATCGAGATTCCACTGTATATATAAAATTAAGCATGGTTGAAATTTTGAACTTTAACCATTTTAAAAGCTCAATTACTAATTGTTCAACCACATTTATTGTGTATAAAAGTCTTAGGATAAAACTACTTTTCATGAAAAAAATTCTTACAAAATGGGCATAAATAAAGAAAATAATGTTTGTACATAAGACATCCTTTAAGAAATAAAGCGACAGAAAAAAAACATATTCAGTCCAGACATGTGTCACTGGTCTTACGAAGAAACAGAAGGAGAAAGACTGAGATACGTTATGCCAAAAATGAGATTTTTCCCACACCAGTGGGATAGTTCACAGAATGCTAGTCTTGAGATTAGGAGACTCCTTTCAAATTCCGGTTCCAGTACACGGTAGTTATAAAACTAATGACCATAAAGTTAAGATAAGGAAAAATCAAACTTCTCAAGGCATTAAAATTCTTCCTGTCATTTTTTAGCTAATTCCTCGAAACTTTTAAAGTACTGTCGAGCTAATCAGAATTGCATGTGAATGAATTCCGTTACTTGTATAAGAAAGTAGAGGGTTTGCCTCTCTTTAGGGAGGAGGAAAATTAGTCATATTAACTATGTGTATATATATATATATATATATATATATATATATATATATATATATATATATATATATAACGCAAATGTAATGATTAAGCTCATAAATGCATGTTTTTAAAGAGTTAAATGGTGGTTTTTCTGCACGTCTAAATAGTTAAGTATGACTTGAACTGAAGAAGGACAGAAATTCCTTTATCAGAAAATAAAATGACAACATTGACTGTTCCTGTCTAAACTATAGAATTTTTTTGTGTTAAACTAATTTATCCCTTGCTGTAGATACATTTTCTCATTCGAAGAGAAACTTCGAGGTAAGAAATTAATAAAAAAAAAATCATTTCTAAAATATTTTATTTCAAATATGCTATGTGACACGTTTTTTAACGTAACGTCTACTTACTTTTAAGAGTTTTTTATATATACAAATATAATTTTATGGTACAAACCGGGTTTCGGTGACTCCAGCAGTCTGTCATGAAAGAAAAAATAAAACGTTTAAATAGTAAAGGATATTAATCTAGTTTTAGACTTCTCTCACCCATCTCAATACTAACCATCAATGACCTCTATCAATTTCAACATTAATCTAGGAACTATGAGAACTGAATGCGTAATATTTATTAAGCAGAAATTAATTTTTCTCGCCCAAAATATTGCTAAATATATGAGCCCTACTGTTTATGTGAAGTATCTGACATAGGTGACAATATTGTTTAATCTTGTAAATAGCTTTAAAATACATAAATTTTATAAAAAGTATTTGCATCATAAAATTTTCAATATCGCAACTAATTACCATGCGTTGTATCATTCGAAGTTTATATGCGTGGGATTTTAAAGTAGTATGTATACCTAACTAAATAACTGTATTAAATTGTCAAAATTCTAAAGTATATTCCCAAGAACGGGTTGAAAAAAAAAACCCTTCTGAAGAAAGACCATAGTTTATTTTTTAAGGTTAATAAACGTCTCTATAAGGTAATGATAAGTGATTTTCTTCCACTAAGTAGTTCACAAATCGTTTATTAAATAATTTACGAGCTCGGCAAAAGAGTCTTCCAAATAAAAAATTAATCCATCGCCTTTATTAGCAGTATTAAACTTCATTAAAAATTTTGTCAATGTTATGAGCAGTTTCTGCTTGTAGTGAGCGCTACTTACCTTGATAAACGTGTATCTGCCAAAATATTTAACGCTGTTGTTATCGCTTTAAGCGGAGCGAATTTTCCTGTAAAACCATTTTGTCCTGCAGGAAATTACTGTTGATAATGCCCGGTAGGTGGCGGTAGCGGTTCGTCAGAAAGTCTTTTCCATCCGAAACCACGTACGCTATTTCCTTGGCTATTTCCTTCCCTTTTTTTCCTTCCCTTTATTTTCAACCTGAGTTCGCCCCCTCCCCTCCCGGAAGAAAATTCTTTAATTTTTGCCTTTTCACTCCCCCCTCTTCTGTAGCCAATTTCGCTGCACAATGTCCGAAAATATTTTTCCTACTAAGACAGCGCGCGAGCGAGGGATGTATAGTTTGAACAGGGAGCGCGCGTACCGTTTGGAACACAGGGCATTGCTTAATACCCCGCCTGCTCCCGCCATAAGCTTTAATAATGTAGCAGGCTGGAGGTTTGGCCGCTCGCAGTACCTGTAAATATTTCATGCAGCCAGCTATAGACGTGACTCCGTTAAGGCTTCGCTGAGTGCCTTCCAAACTCAATTACGGCTGGTCAGGTCCATATCAGAGGCCCTACGTGTCCCCCTGTACGCTGGGGTACTCTGTTTAATGACGAACCGCGCAGAAAAGCCTCTGCTACAGGCGCTCCTTTTTTTTTCGACCGCGTTTTTCGCAGGTGGATAAGCACATTTGATGCCTTCAGTCTTTGCATCGATAACACGTTGGCTGGTTTGGCGATCATTTGAACTCCCCTCTTTCAAAACAGTTTTAATCATTGTTTCCAGTTGTGTCTTCCTAACTATTGATCCACTTTTATGTGTTGCTTTAATGTCGAATGCAACATTTTCAGACAGAATTAGAGAAAAAAAAAACAAAAGCAAAAAAACACGGCTAATTGTTTTCCAGAGTGTACGTCCTATGACTCCTTTTAAAGGTCTTAATTCTATTATTTATTTAATTTCAGAAGTTTTGATTCTACCTTCAACTTTTTAAAGTATTTTCAGATGCTTTAATATTTTATAAAATAAAAGTGAGTTTTTGAAACTTTTTCAGTTATGGAGGCACATATTTTAAGAAATATATACTTGTATCTACATAAGAAGATTTTTTGAAAAGAAATTAAATGCTTTCGCTCGATTCAACATTTTGTAAGACATTTTTTCTTTTAATAAATTTAAATAAATTTTCATATAAAACTTTATTTGGGTTAAAAAATGTAATAAGAATTTTATGACTGAGAGAAAACTGTTTTTAATATTTCAAACCATTACATTTGAATGCATAAAAATTATGCATTCTTAAATTGTCTCCCTATGCGAGCCCCAAAGAAAATTTATTAGCTTTAGGAAACGTTAGCCCACAACGCATTTTTAAAAATTTTCGGGTAGATACTTACTACTTTTTAAAGTTTTCCCAAACTCCTAGAACTGAAGAATGTAAGTTATTAAAAATATTCTGTGCATCACTGCTACTTACAAAGATACAATATATATATATATATATATATATATATATATATATATATATATATATATATATATATATATATATATATATATATATATATATATATATATATATATATATATATATATGCAGTGAAACTTCTTTATGGTTGCCAGTCATGGTTCCTAAAAAAAGTGGCCGTATTGAGGATTGACCGTCGAGTAGGGGTGGATTTCTCTGTGGCGGCCAGTAATGGGTCTGAAAAAATATGGCCGTTTTGGGGGATGGCCCGCTAAAAAATGTTCACTATATATATGCAGTGAAACTTTTCTCTATCGAAACTTTCTCTAAAAGGGGCAGTTTTGAGAAGTTTCACTGTATTTATATATAAATATATATATATATATATATACATATATACACATATATATACTCTGTGTGTGTGTGCCTGTTTAAACTTGAAGAGAAAATCCTCTTTTTTTTTTTTTCAATGCGGAGGCACTTGTTGCGAAGACATTCGCCTATAATTTATCACAGTTTTGCTGGCCATTTTATTATGGGGGCGTCATATAGGCGGACCAGCATTGCCCCCTATGAAGGGGCGACACAAACGGAAGCATTTTAGTGGCGCTTCGCCAGGATTCGATACGAGCACCCTCAGCACCGAAAACCAGCGCGCTGTACCATAAGGCCGCCGAGGCCCTTGAAGAGAAAAGCATAAACTGCGAGTAAATATTTTTGAAAATAATGACGAAATATTCATGGTTTAAATTTCTTTCTTTTATAACAATGTCTTTTTTCGCTGTTCTGATTATACTCATTTTTCTTAACATTCCTGCTATACAACATTCCTAGTTTTACAGTCCGTTATGAAGTTTACAGTCCGTTAGTTAGTTTTACGAAGCCCGGTGGCGTAGTGGTTAAAAGCGTTATGAGGCCATCCCACAGGTCCATGGTTCGACCCTGCGACTAGGGAAGGCCGACTCAGCCTTTCATCCCTTGAGTGGGTTGATAAAATGAGGACCAAGCATTCTTGGGAACTATACTCTGGGGGTTCCACGTCAGGTTGACCACCTGACTGCGTCATGGCACCCCAAGCCCCAAGGTCAAGAAAGCGGAGATTGGTACTGCCGACCCTGGTCCACATCGGACTGTTGCGCCGTGAGTTTAGTTTAGTTTAGTTAGTTTTACACTCCGTTATGAAATTTTCCTTTTATGTTTAAAAGTGTTACGAGAAACGTATTGATTTTTTTTCAAAATCCGCACATTAACTCATCTGTTCGAATCTTTTTCCCATAACAGCGCTTTTTTTATATAAAAAATTATCTGCGATCTGCAACTTTATAATTCACAATAGGTATTGTGAGATCTTTCTTATTTGTCAATTTGCAGTGACAATTTTGGCTCAGCTATGTTTTTTGTTGAGATTAGATTACATTTTAGCTTGTTTATATAACCGATGCTTTAAATTAACAGCATACATTTTATATTATAGATAATAGTGTAGTTTTTGATGGATTTCCTCTATAGAATGTATCAGATTTACATGATGTGTAATAATAACGAAATCAATTGACGAAAGGGTTTTGCTACAGTTGAAGTTAAATCATGGTCTCAGCAACAATGGTGTAACCTAGAGTCTCAGAAGTCAATAAATTTTTATATTTTTTTTAGACTTGTATAATTTTGGACGAAACTCATTCATAGTGACCTTTAAAAGGATATCTCTATTTGATTCAACTTAATGATGATTCGTTTGTATAATTTAATCGTTTATAATTATACATATAAAAATAATGTTACCAGTCCCTTCAACTACTAAAATTCTTTATGCAACTGCTTGTAGTGAAGACCTGGCCAATAGACCAGTAGTTTTCAACATGTATACAGGAGATGACTATTCATATCAATGATATATAGCAGTTTATACATGCTTAGTGAGACTGTAAAAATGTATTTAAAGTAAAGTAATTTTCTAGATAACCTTCTTTATTAGAAAAGCTATCAAAATAATACTTATTCCTTGTATTTTGTTTTACCAACAGAGGAATCATTGATATGAATAGTCATGTCCTGTATACATGTTGAAAACTACTGGTCTATTGGCCAGGTCTTCACCACAAGCAATTACATAAAGATGAATTTTTGTAGTTGAAGGGGCTGGTAACTTTATTTTTGTCTGTATAATAAGTAGACAAAAGTATCATGTAGAACAACTCTGAAACATATCATCCAATTTTATAAGTTTATTGTATGCATTAATAAAAAAAATCAAGGATTAAACTCAAGAATTGAGATAAAAATTTAACAAGTTATTTTATAAAATTCAAAAACTAAATTATCCGACAAACTTAAAAGAATCCAATTTATAAATTGGATTAGATTGGATTAGATTTAATAAGATATAATTTGTATTATGATTGGGATAGATGCCAACATTCCTTTCTGGTATCACAGAATTCATAGGACAAATACACTTTGACAAATGTTTGATGTTCAAAAAAATTTAAACTGAGCATAAAATATTGAGTACTGAAGATGTAAACCTTATAATGGTAATACCTTTGACAAGAGGCTTCATTTGATCCAATTAACACTTAATATAATGCGCTTTAAAAAATTTTTAAACTAAAGCCTAATAGAGCGTTATCAGGAAAGAATCATCCGATCACAAAATTTAATATTTTCCATAATTACAAACAGAAAATTATAATTAATATATCATTGTAAAGGAAAAATTTTAAATTTTTTTCAGAGGTGTTTGATATGACTTTCTTTAGTAAGCCGGATAATATTGCGATATGCCATTTCTTGCCAAACACGTTGTAATGTTTCATTATTGACAGTTTGTAAACCATCCCAAATGCGTTGTTTAAGTTCGGGCACACTTGTGGGCAAAGGTGGTATGAACACAAGATCTATGACACATCCCCAAAGGAAGAAGTCGCATAGGGTTAAGTCCGGTGACCTGGGAGGGTAGCTGTGTAGGACCAAATCATGGGCTGCACTGCGAACGATCGGCTACCCTCCTAGGTCACCGGACTTCACCCCAAGTGACTTCTTCTTTTGGGGATATGTCAAAGATCTTGTGTTCATATCACCTTTGCCTACAAATTTTTCCGAACTTAAACAACGCATTTGTGATGCTTTACAAACATTTAATAGTCAAACATGACAACGTGTTTGGCAAGAAATGGCATATCGCAATATTATACGGCTGACTAAAGGAAGTCATATCGAACACCTGTGAAAAAAAATTTTAAATTTTCCCTTTACACTGATATATTAGTTATAATTTTCCGTTTGTAATTATGGAAAATATTAAATTTTGTAATCGGATGATTCTTTCCTGATAACCCTGTATAATGCCAATAATTTCTTTTTAATTGCTAATATACGTTTTTTCACATATATGTCATAATATGTTTATACGCATATTTAAATAACAAGAGTTATGGGCCAAACTTTATTACACTTAGGATATAATACAAAAATTCATGTAAAACTGCATATGAATTTTTTTAAATCAAATTTAAAAATTTAAAGAATTTTAAATTTATGTTCATAGTAGATAAATGGTGTTAGTTATTTAAATGTATAGTAAAGTTCTATTCATATAGTTATTATTCTAATGCAATATGCAATTTAAAGAATTGCGAAACAGTTGTTTTAATCCTTTTTCTTTACTTTCAGTATTTAACTTGAAATAAATACTAAAAAAATTCTTGAATTAAGCAAAAGTCTAAGGTATTTTCTTTATAAATAATCCGTTCGTGATTCTTTTTGCATAGATATAGAACTTTTGAATTTTCCATAGAAATACTATTTGGTAATAGTTTCATTCATTCATGAACTATGTAAATGTATTAGATATTAACACCTGTTCGAACAAATTCATTTTGTCTACATTTGATATTACTAAGAGGATGATTTCAGACTCCACCATAGAAAAAAATATAGTAATACAAACATTTCAGTTTTGCTATCGACGGATATAGAAAGAGGTTAACTGAAAAATAAATATATTCAAATATTAAAAGAGTATAACATGTTAATATAAGAATTTAAGATTGCAGAAAACTAATATTAATTCGCTATGTCTGAAGGCGAGTATTAATGTTAAGTGATTAAAATACTAATTCATACCTTTGCTTATGTTATGTGCACAAGATAAAAGTGTAATATAATTCTTTTCTCTCAACTTCTATGAATGTTTTGCAAGTAAATATGAAATAAGCTGAGTAATCTCCCTCCCCCCTATTTATAACTAACATGCTAATGACTGATAATATATTTATATTTTTCGAATAAGTCTACTTTAAATTAGAAGACATAATAATTTTGAAATGCGTGAAAAGCTATTTGCAGCTATTTCTTAATAATGCTTAATAATGCTCTCTTCATAACGCATAAATTTATAAGGTTACAAAAAAATTGGTAACAGGTATAAAACTTATTGCGGAAACTAGTACATTTGCTGTTATAAGACACAGGCATTTTTAAAAATAAGCGAGATATGTTTTCTTGCTACAAATAATAAATAGTGCCTAATAGTTTAAGGGGATGGTGGACTTTCAAATTTCCAAAAATCAAACAAAATTTGGAATTTTTTTGGGGTGTATTAATATTTTAAAAATATGTAAATATTGGAATAAAATGCATTTAAAATATGTAATAAGAAGTAAAATGAAAACGTGGTCTTTAGAAAAGTAAATATTAAAGGTAGGGGAAAAAATCTTTTAAATGGCTTTTTATCAAAATGAGTATTTTCCAGATTTGCAAGTCTTTGAAATGCTCCTTGCGTCATAATTTTTGACGAGATTTTATAAAATGTATAATAAAGACTCCTCTTATATATTAAAGCGATGTATCCATTTCAGATTTCGACATCATTAGGATTATCAAAGTTTAACTTAAGTGTAGAAAAGTACAAAAATTTCACGAAAATTTAGAGTACAAGCATAAAAATATTTCCTAAAAATTAACTATTCAACGAAAGCACAAAGTAAAACATAACTCTGTTCAAAATGTATTTACAAGCAATATAAATTCAAAATTAAGGGGGAAAGTTAAAAATTGGATCCCAAGGAGCATTTTAAAAAACATAATAAAAATTTCAATTTTTAAAATAAAAAAAATTAAGTGTTTATGAAATTTTATAGGCTGTTTGATATAGTTATACTTTAATGAATATATATGCAAAATTTCATATCTCTGAGGTAAAAATTTCTAATTTGCTTTGTAATGTCAACCGCCCCCTTAAATTGACAGTCCTTGTTATCTCATGTCTTGCATAGCATCAACCTTGGAAAGTGTTTCACAGTTACCTTATACCGATTTCACCATTGCTATTGAAAATGAAGCTAGTATTTGTAGTTTAGAAATGCGGAGGAATAACGCAGGAACGAGGGTTACTGATTAGAAAGAGGGGTTCACGAGTGTGATGGAAGATCAAAATGTGTGAAAGTTTGATGGTTCTTCTGTGATCGTACGTGAAATAAGTTTTGAGAAACCCAAAGCTAACTGAGTCGATCGGTGCCAACGACTTTGAGTAAGTGGTCACTTATGAACCAGATAGATAAATTGAAGTTATAAAAGGTATATCAAGTATATTTCGATAGCTAATAGAATCTGAAGTTTCGCGGCGTATTTCCTTGTTGGGGTAATGTGCATAGTACCTCTCTGTTAGTTGTAATTCTTAGTTTGGTTATGGGTGTTATTTTAATGAACTGAGATTGAATAGTTAATCAATTATTGATATGTTTTTCATTTTTCTTAAGGGGATGGTAGACTTAAATTACCAAAAATCGAACAGAAATTGGAATTTTTTTAGGTGTATTAATATTTTAAAAATATTTAAATATTGGAATAGAATGCATTTAAAATATGAAATGAAAATTAAAATGAAAACTTGGTGGCAAAAAAAAAGCAAATATTAAATGTAGCTGAAAAAATATCTTTTAAATAGTTTTTTCTCAAAATGCGTAATTTCTAGATTTGGGAGTCTTTGAAATGATCCTTGCGTCATAATATTTGACGAAATTTTATAAAATTTATAATAAAGACTCCTCTAATACAAAAAAATAAAATTATGTATCCATTTAACTATTCGCCGTCATTCAGATTATCAAAGTTTAACTTAAGTGTAGAAAAGTACAAAAATATCCGGAAAATTCAGATTACAAGCATAAAAATTTTTACTAAAAATTAACTATTCAACGAAAGCACAAAGTAATACATAACTCTGTTCAAAATATATTTATAAGCAATATAAATGCAAAATTAAGGGGGAAAGTTAAAAATTGGATCGCAAGGAGCATTTCATAACACAATAAAAATTTCAATTTTTAAAATATAAAAAAAATTAAATATTTATAAAATTTTATAAGGTGTTTTATATAGTCATACTTTGATGAATATGTATGCAAAATTTCGTATCTCTGAGGTAAAAATTTCAAAAAATGCTTTGTAATGTTCACCATCCCTTTAATACAGAAGCCTGGTATTGTGAATAAACAAGGTTGTACTGTAATAGAACATATTTGCATTACTTCTCTCCTTTTATCAATTAATGGCCTGTGATTGATCATAGTGAATTTTCTCACACTCATCTGATTTGTGTTGCTTTCTATAGGCTTGTATAATATATATAATCTGAGAACAAAATTTATTTTTTATGGACCAGCTTTACTATAGTAGTATTCAAAGTAAATTTGTTGGTTAATATTTCTGTGTTTGCTGTGCAAAGGGTGTTAAGTCCAAAATGGGCTAAAATGAGTTCTCAAACCAGGCATGTTTGAAAAATCAAGGGCTACTTCAGGGTACAGAGAGCTAAGTCCAATTCCCCTCCTAAATACTTTTATTCCTCAGGGAAAATTTGGAATATGTGAAACAAAACACAAACATATTAGTGTTAAAGGGGTCACGTACCGATCAAGGACTTAACACACTTTACTCGAAAAAAATAAAATTAGAAAAATTAACTTTTAAAAAATTTAAAAATTAAACTTAAAATAACTGACTTTAGAAAAGCCATTCTTTTCAATCCCGTTTTTCTCAAAACTATGATTTTGGATACTCTTTACACTGCAAACAAAGATTTATAACAGTATATTTATAGTATACATGAGTGGCGAGCAAGCTGTACTTTTCGCGATCCACAGAGGAATCGTGAAAAAAATTGGCGGGATCACGGATAGTCTGGAGTAAATTGATATCATAATGAATTATTTAATTAAAAAAACATGCTTTAAACTTTCTATAATTACATATTATTAATATTTTTATTCATATTTTTTATATGTTAAAACTATATGATATCGTTAAATAAGGTGGCAAACAATCTTACATTGGTACATTGTTCCCATACGCTTTTACTTATATTTGCGAGACCGGGTATTTAAAATTAGTAGCCATGAAAAGTAAACAATGATGACATTAGAGTAGCATTCTCCAAATATTGAACAAAAATATCTGCGGTCCAGGTTCACCTTTCTAATTTTTTCTATTTTAATTTTATATAGATAAATAATTTAAAATAGAAAAAATTAATGATCCGCGAAGTTTTTATGGCTACTTTATTATGGGAGCACCATATAGGTGGACCAGCATTTCTTCCTATGAGGGGTACGATACGGAAACGACCAAGCCTTATTCGGGATTTGAAACCAAGCCCACTGGGGGGGGGGGCAACTCAGAACTCTAACCACAACACTAGGTGGGCGGCAGTATTATAATTATAAAATGATGCTCTTTTGCAATTTTAATTTTTGTTAATATTTCCCTAAATGAAATACAAATACATATCGATATTTTACTATGATATATTAGTTACACGAGATTTGGCCCAAAACAAGTATAGATGGTAAGGAAGACTTTTTTTGTTGTTGCTATGTAAAATAAATATGTACCCAAAATTTACAGTTAATTGGTTTTGAAATAGTTTCTCACAATTTGTTAATTTGTTTCTTCTATGCCAGTGTTTCCCACCCTTTTTCCAGTCGTGACCCCCCCACCACCTTCATCCCCTGTATATTTTCATAAATAAGATCTGTTAAGATATTAATAAAAAAACACTAGACTAATTTTTCAATAATTTAATTGGAACCAGATATTTAATTTTAAAAAGTGAAGTAATTGAAATCATTTTAATGTGATGGCTTTGTTTGTAGCTACATACACAGCTTCGAAATTAGTGGTTGGGTGTTTCATAAAGCTAGCCTAATATCATCTTCGACACTTGGTCGATTTCATAAATTCGTTTTGATGTGGACAAGAGCTGCAAAACCATCCTCACGTAGATTCGTTTTGGCAAATGGCACCAAAATACGACAACCTAGTTTGGATACTTGTGGGTAGAATTGATAACACACCCATATCACATCAGAACTGAATGAGTGATTTTTCTCTAAACAAATCACGTGCTGATGAATCATTCCGAAGATCCAAAAATTCATCTTGTATTTCATAGGGGATTTCATCTTGTCTTCTTCTTTGAGCTCAGGGAAATACCGTCGAATTTTTTTCCCCCAAACTTTGACTCCCAACATTGCAGGTGCTCCCTCAGTACAAAAGTCACAGGCATTTTTCCAATGTAGTTCTCCGGATTAAAAAATGTTTTCATTTTCTCCATAACATCTTCCCCTGTTGTTGTAGTTTCGAGTGCGCTAGAAAACAGGAACTCTTGTTTGATGTCCTCTGAATGAATATATCTCACGAAAACAAACAACTGATAACATGAACTTACGTCCATCGATTCACCGATTTGGAAAGAAAACAAGGGAGGAATTTTGATTTCATTTAACACTTGATCTTTCACATTTTCGGACGTAGCGGAAATGTGTCTCTAAATGGTATTGTTGGAAAGAGATATTTGTCTCATCTTTGTCTCTCCAGATTCCCCAAGAGCTAACTTTACAGTCTTCAACAAACATGATTTGATGAGTGTTTCTCCAATCAAGTGGAGCTCTTTTTGTTTGGCAATTTCCAGTTCGACTTCATATGATGATTGTATTAGAGATACACTTTGTTGAGGAAAACTTCCTGTAGAATCAAATCTCTGACGTTTAAGACCGGATTCACAGTGTAGAAATAATTCCAAATCCTTTTTGATGTGTTCAGAATGCTTTGTTGCTAAGTGATGTTTCAATTTCGAAGGTTTCATAGATTCTGCACCGAGGACAACGTTGCACAAAACACTGTGGCTTCTCAATGCCATTTATGACTACTATAGTAAACCTAAATTTTAATTACTCATCTGAATATTTGCGTTTTTCTCTATGGTAATAATTTATGAAAAGTAGAAATACAATCAGACTACTTCTTTATAAATAAATTTAGAATTCCAAATAATAGTAAATTTGTCATAATATATATAATGCAGCAATCTAAATGAATTTCGGCAATTGCTATGCAGGTATAAACTGGATAAGTCTGTTTTTAAGAAATGGAGAACACTAAGAAACCTTCCTCAGACAAAGATGTGTAAAATTAAGAACAGAAAATAACCTGAGGTGAAAATTCCCCTGGGCGGTGGCCCGGTTGGCAAGGGCGCTTAGCCAGTGATCAGAGGGTTGAGGGTTCGAGGCCAGTCGCTGACAAAATCCCCCGCAGTGTACACTAATGGTGGCCGGGGCACGTAAAATAGGGCGTGGCTGCAATGTTCTCCAAGTTCTCAATTTTACCTCTGGGGGTGCTGGGTCAGGTGGTCTGGTCCCGCCACTTGACTCGGTTCAAAATTCATGGACCATCAAACGGGTGCAGTGTGCACCCACCCCCTTTGGTGCACCTGGGGCAACGCATGTGGCAAAATGGTCTCGCGCTTCCGGCTCGACCCGGAGAAGAGCCTAGAATCAGTTCTCCCAGCCATTAGAATATATATATATATATATATATATATATAAGATATAATTAAAACAATAATGATACACCAAGATAAGCTAAAAAAGGAAAGTGAATTTCTGAAGCAAAAAGGAAATTTTTGAAACAAAAACGGAAATTGATGTATTTAAAAAGACGTGAGGGGGATTAAGACCCCTCTATCCTGGTTACCTTTAAAAACAGAATACATAGTTATACAATTTAAAAATAATGCCTTTAATTCCATTCCAATAAATAAAATATTTAAGGATTCTATGTCTGACTTACCTTGTAAAATACAACCTAAAGTTACATACTCTTATAATATACCAATTAGTCGTAAAATATTTAATTATAATCTAAATTCAAAAAACTTAAACACAGTTTATGAGTGTGATTGCCATCATAAATCAATGTCAAAATATATTAATCCAGATCATAACCATGTCATAACGGGTAATGTCCAGATAGTATCGAACAAAAACCTACGTGATGCAATACAAATGGGTACTAAGTTTAGATATAATTGTTTTAAAGACATAGAAATAACCTTCAATAAGAACCTCACCACCTTCATTGAAAAAAATGCATTAAAATATAATTTGCCTTTGGAGGCATTTACAAAATGGAAACAAAAAACTTCATTTACTTTTCTAAAAAGTTATGAATTGGCCTTAAAGGGTTCTAGAACAAATTTCAATAGTCCAAGTATGACCTCTATAAAGGGACTACAAAATAAACTGGTAATTAGTTATGTAGACAAGGTGGCTTCTAATTATTCATTTATTTGCAAATATTATTATATTCAAATGTTAAAAAATTTTATTCAAATAATACACTTTACGAACCATATGCATTTGATGAGTTGTCTCTGAAACGACGTTTAGTTAAACTGCATAAAAAAATTAATATAAATCTTTATTCCTTCTCCTTTCCCTACCTTGTTGCAATTCCCAAATTCCACAAAAAACCTATTACCTTTCGACCAGTAACTGTTGGTTTCGGTACCTACATAACTTATGCTAATAAATTGATAATACCTGTTTTAAAAAATCTTTTCATTAAAATAAAAAAATTTGGATCCAATATAATCACTAATAGCTTACAATTATTATCAAAAATCAAAAATTTAAACGATATAGAACTAATAGAATCTTATGACGTAGTAGACCTATTCAATAATATAGACACTACTTTTCTTTTTTCAATTCTAATTGAGTTTTTTCACAGGTTTGATTTACAAGAATATATTACTTTCACTCTTTTTAAAAATACACTTCGTATCATATTGTTTGAAAATTATTTATTTAATGGTACAACATATTACATTCAGACATTTGGACTGCCAATGGGAGGTGGATCATCGTCCTATTTGGCAGATTTATATTTATATTATTTTGAATCTAAATCATCACTTTTACAAAATATAGCTTTCTTTAGATACGTAGATGACATTTTCATTGCTCACGAGGTTAACTGTAACTTTGTTCCTACTTTTTATCCAGCTAATATAAAACTAACTAAGACCGAACAAAACTCCAAAAATGAAATCAACTTTTTGGATGTAACCATCACTTTGTCAAATGGTACACTATCTTTTTGCATATTCGATAAAAAAGATTTATACGACTTTAACATAAACCGTCTATCCAATTGGAATACCGCTTTACATTCTAATGTTAAACGTAATATAGTCAACAACTACATAATTCGTTGTGATAGACTGTGTGAATCTAGGATTGAGATGAATAAAAGAGTTAAAAACTTCATTGAACTGGCTGTACAGGCGGAGTATCCGGCTGGCTTTCTGGTAGATATACTGAGGCGTTGTTTTGGGCGCGTGGATGTCCTTGGGCACTTGGACTTGGAGGTATAGTGTTTTTGTCTGCTGTTTTGAATTTTAAAGTTTTAATGGTTTTATTTAAAATAGTTTATAAGGTGTGGTGTTTTTTAATGGTAGTGTAATTTTTCAATGTAATGTGGCTTTTTCAGTGCCTTTTCTTATTTTTAATTACTGTTTTTAGTAAGGTAGTTTTTAGAGATCATCTTATGACATTATGTCACTTTATTTTATTATAGTATATAACTTCTACTTTTATGTCTAACTTTTTCTATTTATTGTCTCAAACCTTTTTGAAAAGTTTTAAATTTTCTAATTGATGTATGACGAATGCTGGGAAAGTTTTAGCTATGTAAAAAGATCTTTTAACCAGGATAGAGGGGTCTTAATCCCCCTCACGTCTTTTTAAATACATCAATTTCCGTTTTTGTTTCAAAAATTTCCTTTTTGCTTCAGAAATTCACTTTCCTTTTTTAGCTTATCTTGGTGTATCATTATTGTTTTAATTATATCTTATATAGTATTGTCTAATAATTGCAGCTTAGCGCATATTGACAATATACATATTAATGCCTATATTTATAATGTATTGGTTTTGGTGCAACACATGCTTTAAATATTTTAGTTATATATATATATATATCTATATATAGTCAAACCTGTTTTTGTGTGGTCTTTTTTTATGCGATTTTTTTATGCGGTATATGAATATGTATCGAAAAAAAATTGAAATTATATATTTGAAATTATTCATTTGAAATTCCAAAAAGATCTTCGATCGTGTATATCTGACTATCGCGACGTTTGCAAGCAGCTGATCAAACGACGCAAGCAGCGTTTGCAAGCAGCTGATCGTAGAAACTTATTACCGACTACATGGTAACAAAAAATATATCAACTCTAATATCTTCAAGTGACGAAAGCGATTACGAACCAGTTCATCAGAAGAACATGCCGTTTTGGACTACGACGAGTAGTATCGAATTATGTACGTTTTGAAAATTTCTCCATGTTTAAAATGAGAAATTAAAATTTTTTTTAAATGTTTCCATGTGTAATTTCATTATTCATTTTGTTTGGAAAGCACTTTCTCGCTATTTTGTAAAGCTTTGACATATTTTGTGAGACTTTTTTATGCGGTTCCTTTCCACCGCTTAAAAGATTTTATCTTTAATATGTTGTAAAAAATTTTTGTTATAGCTATTTATGAAGTTTCTGAATATTTCATTTGTACGGTTTTTTTGTGCGGTCCCTATCTACGCACCAAAATAGGTTTGACTGTATATATATATATATATATATATATATATATATATATATATATTAGAAAGCCAAACTGATTTAAAATTTCCCAGCTGTTGCTTTCTTACTGGCTTTGGAGGTTGTTATGTGTTAATCAATGGTAAATAAAAGCTGCGAGAGACTAAAATGACAATTACTTGGAAATATATGTCTTATTTTAAGCATTACTTAAGATTCAAAATCAAGACTTGGTGAATATATACTTTTTCAGGGGGGAAGAAGAATTACAAAATGATTTTACAATTAATTGTCATGCATATTTAAATCCGATTGAACACTATAAATGATTACGCTGAATTTACAGGAAGTAAATATACTTTTTAATCACCTAGAGAAACAAAGGATTTAATGACTAAGTATTTAAAAACAGTAAAAAAATCTATCTTAAAATGACAACAATGCAATGCAACAATGCTATGTAATTTTAATCAAAGATCTTTGCTGGTTCCTTTTGTTACTTAAAATATGTATTTGCATATTCCATTTTCTCTTTAATTCAAAAGATTAATTTTGTTTTAAACTCTTTGAAATAGATGTGTTAATGAGAAAAAAATGAATTTCTACCAAGTTTTCCAATTAAAACATCTAAACACTTATTAGTGAAAATAAATTTTAGGTGTTTAATTCTCTCTCCTGCATGTGGAGCATTCATGGATACAAGGTTTCATCGGGTGTAGAAAAATGACACCAAAATTAGCAACTTCTTGTAAATCTGTATTTTATTACATCTACAATATCTACAGCAAATTAATTAATTACGTATGTTTGCATTTTAACATGTTGTCTTTTGAAGTATTACGAGTGTTTTAGAGATACAGGCTATTTATGGAGAAACTGGCATCTCAAATAAGGTTTTCTGTGAAATCATATGACACTTGGCACGATGTTTTTATAGCTTCTGATTGCCAGAGTATGAAATTTTCCGTACAAAAGTCTCTTAGATCGATTACTTTAGTTTCAAACTGTCGAAAAAAAATGAGGAAATTAAATTTTTAATTGGTTTTACTTAAAACTAATTTTGATAAATTCAGTTCCAGATTTCGGTTTAGTTACAAAGTGTTAATTTAAATGTATTCAGTTAATAAAATAACACGATAGTACTTATTGAATGATATTTTGAGCAAATGATCGTCTTATTATTACTTAATAACTGAAGAAAGTTTTTATCATTTAAATTTTCTCTCTGTTGATTCAACTGCTGCGTATTGATTATGTACTACAAGATAATTTGTTTGTAAATAAATGTTGCCATTCAAAACACTTTAATTTATAATGACGCACTATTTTAATTCATAAAATATAGAATGCAAGTCTTAGTAATTAGGACCTTGTAATGGGCCATTTAAATTGAAAGATTTAACATTTGTAGGCGTTATATTCTACCTGGATTGCCATTCTATTTCTGACACTCAAAGTATACTCATTTTATCCAGAAAATCTCAATCGAAGTATTTCCAAATATGATCATAAGAATAAATAATATGATGGAAATAAGTTTTTTGCATTTCATTGAATATCGAATAAATGATCTAATGCTTGATATACTTTTTTAAAATTCAACATTCTTCATATTTTTGTAAGTTCTATACATGAGACTTTTTGTTTTTGGATCCTTCTGATCATATCTCCTTGACATTATATATCTTAACATTTCATATCTTAACATTTTTATATCTTAACATTTTTTATATCATCTAATACATAAGTTTTCTCAATTCATGTAGCTAATTCTTGAAAAAGTTCTGAAAGGATTTTGCCATTCTATGGATTATTCAAAATAGATTTTTAATAAACACACAGTTGGACATATTCATATTACCTTTCAAATTAATATAATACGTAAAAAAGACAGCAATAAAAATTTTATTTAAAAATATTACCTGAGTTAAAAATTAGAGGAGGAAAGGAGAGAGAACCTAAATACAGTGAACTAAGAGAAATTTTAGAATAAAGAGGACTACAAGTCACGGTGAAATTACTAAATGAATTCACTCTTAAAAATTAGCACAAAATCAGTATAAGTTTTATAAAACCTCAGCTTCAAAATTAAATTGTCCTTTAAATTAAATAAATAGGTGGAATCAGCTGAAATAATAATACCATATATAAAGTCATATTTTGGATCTAAAAATCTGAAGAGAAAGACATAAATCAAACATGAAAATTAAGAATCATGTAAAATTAATAATGTGATAAAATAAAGAATCAGTGCTCTAGAAGTTTTTGAATATTAAAATAAGCCCAAGAGCGAGGTATAATATAAACTTCCACTTTTAGTAAAAATGCAGTTAATGACATTGTAACTAATGCCAGTCCGGACCGGGATACGAACTAGTGTTTCGAAACCTCGAGGCTGATATTCTACTAGCTAAATTATCTATTAGATTCAAGAGACTCTCATTTTTTAACTCTTTTAGTGTTCCCGTATTACACCGTTTAGAACAGATATTCTTAAACACACACAACGGAAAGAATTGACTGATCGTACGTGTCTGATCTACTTGAAGAGTTGAATTCAAAATAACCCCTTCAAAACTTCCGTTATAGAATTAGTCAGCAGCTGAATGGTTGTCATCATTGAATACTGAACGTTTACATTTCCCACTCGTATATAGTGGGTGTGAAATAGACTTTTTACAGCATTCCTATTATTTAATCAGTGTAAAATGCACTTATCTATAGAAATCCCTATAAACGCCCTTTATTGAGGTGGATCTCTTACATGAATGTTTTTATATCCAGGAGCACCCTCATCAGTCTCTGCTAAATCTGTTAAATGCTGAATTTCTAAGTTATTCTAAGCTGTAAATAACCGATCATGTAGGCACCTATTAAGATTACTTGGGTGATTAATTTTGGAAACATAATCACAAACATTCTTATTCGTCAACAAAAATCTATTAAGACCATTGGGAAAGTCGGAAGATTGAGTGTGTAACGTTAACAGTTGAAATTTTTAAATGGTGTTTTGAAACTGTTTTACCGCTCGAACAAACGATACCTCTCTTATGGTGTTCTTTCCACCAGCACTTCACCAAGTTTAAATTGTCAATGCAAAAAATAAATCATACACGAGGAGAATTCATCTTAATCATTATTTTCTGAATGAATGGAATGATTGCAACAGACCACACAACAAAAAAATTTGACGAATCACTAAAGCTGTTTTGGCGTAGGGACTGCGTCGTACATCTACATTCATCGTGACTGGATATTCTATTATAACATAACCTTTAAACTTCGAGTTAACTGTTAGTTTTTCTTCCTTGTATGCTGATTTAGGGGGTGCACTATTGGCTTATAAACGGTGATCTTTATCCATTTAATACTGCCGTTACTGTCTGTTGAATGTTATCATGTTATAATGCCATGACCTGTTTATATTAACTGCATTAACACCCAATTGGTGTTTGTGATTTTAATTAAAATACATAAAGTATGGACCAAAGAGTTTTCGGAAGATTATCGGAACTTATAAGTACTTAAATTAATTTTTTATTTTATTCTAATATTGCTTGATGTCATTTTTTATTACTGGTCTCCCTTCCCTCCCAATAAAAATACGAAATAAAAATGTTTCTCTCCTATGGTAATGATTGTAATATGTATACATTTATTTCGCGTTAATATACAAATTGCACAAGTTTCTCTTATAATTACTTTATACTCTGAATGTAATCAAGTGAGTTATAATTACCGTTTACACCAACTTTGAACAGCATCTATACAGTTCCATTAAAAATAAGTAATACTCCTCATTAAATTTAAGCCCTTTAATTCATTTTCAAAAGCCTTGTAATAATAGATAACAACTTTATTTGTTTTTAGTCATTTAAATTTAAAATTGGAAATTGACTGATAAATTACTTTTTAGCACATATTAAGTGTTAGCTTACTTTTACTTTTTTTAGCATATAAAAATGGTAGCATATAAAAAGTGTTTAGGAAGGGAAATTTATCAGCGTAAACCAAAACTTCATTCATAGAATAAGGTGTACGATATCAATAGCTCTCACTAAATAAAGTATATTGTCAGAATATCACATATTGCTTTTGATGCACATTACGTTCAACTGAGTTATTAAGAAAAGCTAGCCTAAAGCGAGTGTAGAGTATAAAGAATATAGGCGAACAGATGCACCAACCACCATAGATCTCTCGAACATCATAAATTACAGCAAAGATCAGCGAATACTTTCTCGGATTATCTATCTAGAGGCACCAGAATTTGCGAATAATTTAGACAGAAACCTATGCAATCCTTAAGTGATAGTACATTTTCAATTCAATAGTGACTTAAGTTTGAAGAATCTGAAACGTCCTTATTTTGAAGATATATTTATTATCATTATTTCTGCAGAGAGGTACTGCAATATATCAAAAAGGTGTAGAAACACGATACGATTTTCAACTGTTTCAAGATTAGTAGGTTTCGAAACCGTAATCCTACACAATGTGTATCTATATATGTGTATAACGTTGGACAGTTTAACCACTAACCCATGAGATAATATTCAGCATAAACTTGTATATATATATATATATATATATATATGTGTGTGTGTGTGTGTGTGTGTGTGTGTGTGTGTGTGTGTGTGTGTGCAAATTATCAGGCACTATTAAAAGAAAAATTAGCAGAGTCGAAACTTTTGTTATTGTTTACTTATTTTTTGAAATTCCAATTTCCCTGTTATATGCTTGCTTTTTATCCCTGGTATTACTAAGAAAGGCAGAACAGCTTTATGGAGTACTCAGTTAAGTTGGCTTTCTGACAATTAAATTTAATGTGTACAATCTATGTTCAAACGCACAAAATACAAGCTATTAATGCTAATTAAATTCTTTATTACTGGATTCTAACTTTTGATGTTTGTTAAAGTCGTTTAGATTGATTTTATTTTATTGAAAATGTTTTGTATTTGAAACTGTTAGGATTTAAAGCAGGGGTATATTTCCGAATATTTTCCTATGAGTATATTTTCGAGTATCTGCAAATCTCAAATGATTCATGGTTGAAAAAAAAACTTCATAAATGCTCTATATTTTGCAGATATTGAAGATTATTGATAATTAAAGTGCAATACATATTGAAGTTTTTTATGACTTAGTTATAAAATGTTAGTTTACTTTATAAATATTGCACCGTCTTTTATTAAGCAGCCTAAATTTCTCTATCAGAATAATATTTTCTTCTAAGTCTTCCTCTAAATAGAAATAACATTGAGTGATTAACTAGATTTTTGTGAAAACTTTAAACCATATTGAATTCGATCTCCAGAGTAAGCTTTTGCTAAATATCTTTCTTAAATATTTAAAGGCACAACTGGCAGTAATATGGCCGGAATTTATGTTTACTTACAATTTATTTAGTGAAGGCAATTACTTTTAAATTTTTAAAAATATTAATGTATATCATATTTGTTAACATACCTTGTTTACTGTTCCTACAAACTATTTCTGTTTGTTTCTTATCAATGTGGTATATGAAAAGTGAGAAGCATTATCTCTAACTGATAAAGAGATAAGAAATTTTTACTATGAAAGACCTTTATTCTGTTGAAATAATAGTTTTACAATCTTCAGTAATTTTAGCAAATCAATATAAAAATAATAAAGAAATAAAGTAAATTACAGTTATATTTTTTAGAATATAAGAAGAAAAAGATATATTTATAGTCACATAATTATAAATGTTATAATATCAATTTTATTGATTATTTTTTAGAGCGAGTTCTTAAAACAAACATGGTTGAAAAATTAAATAAATGAATATTAAATCGAATAAACATTATATGGATTTGTGTAGCTTGTAGTGCTATGCCCTAAAATCACAAAAATATCGTATTAATATATGAATATCGTATGATCTAATATATATGCTTCTAATAATATCCTATAACTGAAACAATTTTGCAGATGAATTATGATGACATGAATAGTATAAAACAAACATGCTGTATAACTGCACTGTAAAACAAAAATATTGTATAACTGCACTGTATAACAACAAACACAGTTATGCAACTCTATAAGAATTAAATTCTAGAAACCATTGTTAGCAAATTTATTTAAACAACGTTTAATCCCTCTCAAATCTTTTTGAAGATCATGGAATAATTTTTTTTCTAGAGCAATACGAAACGAACAGATGCTACAAGAAAACTAGATAATAAATATTTACCGAAAAGATGTGGTGTCTTAGAAGAAAAGATTTTTTTAAGGTTTGCTATCCAGAAGATTGTTTTTGTTTACGCTCAAAGTTCCCCTAAAAAATTCATTCAGTTAAATTTATATAGAGTTTCTGCAATTGAATGACCGGGTATTTTATTGTGAGAACATTTTTTTTAAAATTACACGCAAATCAATTTATGAAACATTCTGAAAAACTTTAAATAGATCATATGGCGATACTAGATCTGATATTATATCTAAAATTTATGAGACATCAAGATAGTGTACTTAAAAAATACTTCCGTATTCCCTTAAATTTAGATTAAAATATTTTCAAATTGATCAGATAGATAGAGAAATCCGTTTAATGTTGTTGGATATTTCTTTTTTTTTTTCAATTCGGCAGGCACTTGTGTTCTGACTTTGGCCCATGAAGACCCGCGAAGGTTCACTGGCTACTTTATTAGGGGAGAACCATGTAAATGAGCCAGCATTTCTCCCTGGAAGAGGGACGACACGAACAAACGATCAAGCCTTAAACGGGATTTGAACTCAAGCTCACTGTGGGGCAGTTCAAAACAGTAACCACTATACCATGTGGGCGGATATAAGTATGTGAAAAGTTCCTAAAAATCTTTAGTTTACATCGTAGTTTTAGGGAATTTAGGTTACAGAAACGACCTTAAGCGGGATTTGAACGCAAACTCATGCCATGACATACAGTACTGAGACAAGCTATAGAGCCAGCATTGCTCCAAATGAGAAGGACGACACGGAAACCGACCAAGCCTTAGACGGGATTTGAACGCAAACTCACTGCGGTGCAGCCCAGAACGGTAATCACTAAACCATGTGAGCGGCATGTTGTTGGACATAAGTATGTAAAAAGTACCAAAAAAATCTTTTGTTTACATCTTAATTTTAAGGAAATGCCAACTAATTTTTTGGAAAATATTCTTATTCCACAATGGGAAAATTGATTACAGCCATGACATAACGTACAGTACTGACACAAACTACATCCCAAATCAATAAAAATGGGAACTTGCAGAAATTTCTGTTCATGTTATTTCAAGTTTAAGGGAGTAACATTGTTTATAGACTTATGAAGTATTAGCTGAAAACCCGTATTTTGTTACGGAGTACATTCAAATTAAATACAACGGCCAATGTATACAATTAATGTTAAAAATATGTATAAATATATTTACAATAAATACAACAATCAATGTATGCAATTGATGTAAAAAAACAAAAAAAAATTATAAAAAATCGTAACATATATTTTTATGGACAAAATAATGTAGAAGAAAATATTCAAATTGAATCTAATGGAACATACTAAAGAATATAGCACAGTTAATATAGTACAGTTTGAGGAACATATCTTTTCTTGTATTTTAATATTTTTTTGGATAATGTCCAATCGTCTGTCGCATTTGAAAGAAATTTTTTTTGTCAATTTCGTTGTATGCACGTGGCGATAAATTAATTTAAAGAACCAGAAAAAGAGATAACGTGATCTGCATTTAATAAATTAAATTCTAAAAATTAATCTTTAAAAATTCACCAAAATTAGAAATTGGAGGTAAAGATTCGAAAAAAATTTCATTTTAAAGGAATTTTTTTTTATCTTTCCGTGATATAAATTTTATAACCCTCAAATTATTATTTTAAATGCAAACTTTAAAAAAGTTACAAAAACAGCTTAAAAATTTAATTTAAAAAAATCTAAGTAGAATTTTTCAAAATTATTTATTAGTGCACCCCTACACTATAAGAAGAATCGCCATGCAAAATTTCAGCCCTTTAGGCCCAGCGGTTTGGTCTGTGCGTTGTATGTCAGTGAGTCAGTCAGTTACGGAACTGTTTTATGTATATAGATTATGGACTAACTGCATGAGGTCAAAAGTTATCCAAACTTAGTTTTGAGAGATTCCCACTCCTTTTTTTTTTGGAGAAGAGCATTATGCAAATCATAAGTCGATTTAAAAACTGTTCCAAGGAAACTGGTTAAAGAATCAAAATAACCTTGAGCTAACTAAAGGGGTTTGAGACTTTTTACAAACATGAATTCTAAATTTTATTCAATGTCTGAAATTTTATACCTTTAAACCATAGGTTGATCAATAATCTGAATAAAGTGATTACATTTCATTCAAAATTCTGATCGTTGGTTGATGGCCGAATGTCTAGAACACTGGCTTTCGGTCAAAAGCCTGTGAGTTCGAGTCCCCCTGTTGACATGGATGTTTGTAGATATTCAAGACTGCTTTTAACTGCAGGCTACCGTCTAATAAGTTCTTGTGTAGTAGAAGTTAATCGCAGTGCTCTAAATCAACCAGAATTTTAATAACTCGAATAAATGGGTTTTAAATTATTAATATATAAAACACATCAAATTCCTTTTACAGTAAATATCATTGCAAAAGTTCACTATTGTTACATCAAATGGAAATTCATACAAAAATTTATTGAACTTAATAGAAAGTGTTACGAAAAAAGTTTATTATACGCAAATACCTTGTTTTAAATTACTTATTAATTTGATTAATCCCCCAGAGGTAAGGGTCATTGTTGTGACCTAAAAATTTTATTTCCTGCCGAATTCAAGCAATATGCTGTTGTGCTGACAATTATTTCTGAAAATAACGCTATACGCTAAATGGATTAAGAAAACTGGTATTTTTGTTTTAAATATAAATACCTTTATGATGCAATTTGTACAAATTTTAAAAACAGAAATACAGTCAAATTTCAAGAATGGCAATTCAAATGCTCTCTCTTAGAAGTTAGGTTAAAATAACTAACTTTTTTTCCTCAAATCTTTATATGATGATTTTACAAAGATATTTTCCTTCTTTTCATGTATCTGATTGTATGGATCATATTCTAAATCTATAAAAAATTCTATAGTCATTATTTAAAATGTCGATACATGTCTTAGAATTTAATTTTTTTAAGAAACTCCGTGCAATTAAATACTTTAAAAATGATTTTAATGAATTACTCTCTTTTTCTAATATAAATAGTCCTTTTATATATATATATATATATATATATATATATATATATATATATATATATATATATATATATATATATATATATATATATATATATATATATATATATATATATATATATATATATATATATATATATATATATATATATATATATATATATATTCTATGGATCAAGGATTTACCTATAACTTCTGTAATATGAATGAAACAGTCCTGGAATTTTTTTAACATTAGGATTCATATTTATTTATTATTAATCCAAGTTATTTGTTATTATTTCGTCTTAACTTTCCCAGGTGATGGCCGAAGGACTAGGGTGCTGGCATTCGGTTCAGATCCTGCTGGTTCGAGTCCCACAATTGGCATGGTTGTTTGTTGCCGTTCGGTATCGGCTTTAAACTGTTGGTCCCGGTCTAATCACCCCTCGTGTAGCAAAAAGTTGACCGTAACGCTCCAAACTAAACCAAATAATCTTAATGACATAATCGCAGTGCTTCTCCAAATATAACATTTTAAATCATTGCATGTTCATCTTGTAAACTTACTTTACACATGTTTCAACTCCTCATTGATGTACGCCCTCTTCCTGATGTGTATAAATATCTATAAAATTTTTCAAAAGGATGTGAACAAATGTGTGTGGGAATTTTACTAGATGTTATTACGTTCATAACAATCTGTACTCATTTTGAAATGATCTTTAAAAATTCTAAACCCATTTCAGCAAAATTACATTCCCCTGCCAACGGGTTAGAACTTTCATATATTTCCGTTTGTTTTATCTTTTCTCTTCGTTGTATCACAGATTTCATTTAATAATGTTGTGAAATTTTTTAGCTCCCAAACTTTTAAATGGTGTTATAAAAGAAAACATTTTGTCAAAAAGTTTTCAACATTATTATAAGTTGAAAAATACTTTTCAATGAGATATAACAGCATTACTAAAAAAAATGCAATTAATGTTTTGAACCAATTTGAAATAAACAGTTATTTATCAAAATATCAGGAAGATAGGTTTTTTAAAATGTGTTTTTTTCTTTTTTCACGGTGTTTCTATTATAACTGAGTTCCGATTAAAAAGTCTCTATAAAGGTACATGTATAGTAATATTTTTCAAACGTATAATTTTAGGATGACATATAATTATATGTATCAACTACATTGATAACAGTCATTTATGACTTATTCCATTTTTTTCATGCACAGGTTTATGCATACATAAATTTCAAGCGTTTAAAAATTTTGGAGATATTAAGAGCCTTTCATATCACTTTACCAGCTGAACAGGAAGTGATTAAAAATTTTATAGTTCAAGAAGCACTGCGACTGTGTTATGCAAGTTGAAATAATATCAGATAACTCGGAGAGTACTACTTATTGCTTTAATGAGAGTCCTATATATATATATATATACATATATTGTGACTTTTCAAGCTAAACATTACAAAGGAATTATAAAAGAATACTTTTTAGATTATAAAAGAACCAAATCTACAAAATTAAATAACATAGTTAATTGTTTTAGATACAAGTTATACGTTACCTTAAAAATATTTTTCATAATTTTTATATCCATATTTTATTTATTATTTGAATTTTGCTTTCATTTTGGCATCAAAGATTGAAGGATTATAGATCTGAGCTTAGACCATATATTCCAGATAATATCCTGATTTCCTTTCCTGGGCAGCAGGTTTAGTGATATAATATAAAATACCTAAATTTAACGAGTAGTAAAAGGCTATATTTTACAAGAAGAGAACTGTTATGTATTTTTAAATAATATTAAATAGTTTACGAAAATTCCTTGAAGTTAACAGTTGTACATATAAACTACAGTGTAACTGTAATTATAAAATATAGGATCAAATATATTATAATGTTTTCATTGCCGCAATATCTGATGGTAAAAATGTAAAATAAGGCATTTGCAATGTTAAAATTTAGTTAAAAGGTCTATTATTAGTTAACATGCTTCATATATTATACTTACTAATAATAGAAGAAAAATATAAAATTTGAGTAATTAGTGATTAAAATAAATTGCAGTCTATTAAAATAGTTATAAGGATTTTTTCTTTATTGATATCAAAAAAGTTTATCGCCATTAATACCTGTATAAAGAATAAAAGAACAACGTTGAAAATAATTGAGAAAGAATAAAACAGGAAGGAACTAAATAAAATAAATGATCACTTGCATTCAAGTTGGCTAGTATGATCAATAGATTCCTTTAACTCAAATAAATGGCAACTTGTAATTCAATCCTCTGTCATTCTCTATTTAATTTTCTTTCGTACGAGTTCAGCATACCTGAAAAAAAGGGCAATTTATACTACAGAAATATATTTAATTTAATAGTTTTAACTATCTATTTTGTCTTAATCTCACGTGGTTTTACACATACCTACATATTAAGGAAATAAAAAATTTGCAATGTTACCAATCGAAACTCACGCATTGGCTTTATAATGCTGTGCAGGATAAACAGCTGACGTTCTCTATGTAACGTGTTTTCCTCCGCATTTAAACCTGGGTTGAAAGAAAAAGAAAACTTAATGTTGGTATCCAGGCCGTGCCGGTGTTAACTTGTTGGCGATAGAGAGCAAATTGGGCTATTTGGAAAGAAATGTACAGTATTATACAGTTGAGCAAAGCTAAAATATTAAAATAGTCTAAAAATAATGTGAAACAGTGCTGTTCCTGAGCTGCTAATTTAGATTAATGGATGTTACTTCTATATTTACTAAGTGCGGAGAAAAATTTCGTTATAAATCAATATCCCATTTTTCTTCTCATGTTTATAAATAATCCCAATAACAGTTAAATTACAGTTGTTTTTACATAACCACGATCTTCAGTTTTCAAATTTGAGATTTCTATAGAAAAGAATATGGTTTTCCTTAATCAATAATTTAAAAACAGTTTTTATTAAGTGCTTCAATATGAAGGAGCTAAGTATTCACTTATAGGAACTTAGTAAGTTTGTTTGCAAATCAGGTTAATGAGTGGGATTTTTCTTCAAAAATTGTACATAACCTTGATAGTAAAATCTAAATTATATTCTTAATAAACAAAATATAATAAAAATCGATTAAATATAAAACTAACAATAAATAAGCAACACAGTTATTCGTAAAATAGGATAAACAGATTTATTCACTATCTGCTTTATCAACAATGCTATATATATATATATAATTAGACATTTATGAAACTGGAAAAAATAATACTTTTGGATTGATTAAAGCTTGTGCTATTCAATGAAATCAATCTTTTCTTTTAAGAAAAAGATAACTTCTAAAGGTAGAAGTTTAAGAACTTGTTCTTGTTGTGGATAGAGTAAGTTCATACAATGCCTCATTTCTTGTAAAGGAAAAAACTATTTACCCCATGCAAAAATCAAGTTACGTTATTTTTGCGTGGTTCAAGAGAGATAAATTTCATGTGCTTTTACTGAAATAAAAATCAGGCGTCAGATGAGAGTTTATTTCAAGTAAATTGTTAATTAACAAGGAAATACAAATACACAAATTAGCTCTAAAAATGTATGTGTTTTAGAAATAGTTGTAGTTACATAAGATATAAAGAAATAGCATTTTTTGATAGCTTATTACATTTATTTTAACTTCAAAATCACAGACAAAAATAAAAAAATTACACCTCTTATAGTCCATATTAAATACATAAACAGGAATCAGCCATTATTTTTTCCATAAAATTCCATTGTGACTTATTTCAGTTTAAAGTATTTATATTTTTCAAGTGAGTGTAAAAATAAATGTTGCTTTTGCTGAAATATTTTATTAAATTTCCGTAAAAACTAATATCGCTCAAGTAAGTATTTTTACATATGTCTTTGAATGACCTGTCAAATATGTGAAACGATAAATGATAATTTTTTTACTGAATTAATGAGAACATTACTATGCAAAGGGAATTTTTCATCTTCTCATGTAAGAAAAAAATATATTATATGTATTTTTTTTCTGCCTTTCCTTTCCTGCCAACAGGATATTGTATTAAATATATGAAAAAGAAGCGAATTTCTCCTTTTTTATACCAACATGATAATCAACCCTTTTAGAGACCTAAAACTGCATCCATTTGCCTTTGCTGTCAGAGAATTTGCATATGAATTAGATGAAGTAACTTACCAAGTATCCTTGTGATATTCATACGCCAGAGTACCCTCTAATCAAATCTCCTCGCCCCAAAGCACCCACTTTATCGCCCGTTTACATCAAAATACCACCTCAAAAAATTCTTATTCTTATTATTCAAAGTCACACGACAGCATTTTAAGAGATTCTAAGAAAGAGTCGTTTAGCACGTCTGCCATGAACTAAGGTCTGTATAAAATAAGTTTGCCTATTCCATTAGATTACAGCTAGTGCACCCTATAACAGTGTGCACGTGAGAATTTGTGGGAAGTCGGGGTCATATTACACCAGTTCACCCTCGTACTTTGAGTGGTAACCTTCAGATATGAAGTATGCAAAAATGTACTTAGGGTATACTGAAAGAGTGATAATCGAGGATATGTAAATATATATAAACTATCTATTTTATACTCGAAATAGTTGAGAGCATCTGACAGAAGAAGAGATATGTACAGAAACAAGTGGTCACAAGCTATGACATTTTATTTTTTTCTAACATAAGAGGAAATATACTAAAAAATATGTATTTTTAAACTTCATGAGGGTTTTCTTTCTTTACTTGGGCAAAATTTTATTTTAAATTATATATATCTTCAATGGTGGATTTACTTTTAGCTGTAGAAATGCCTCAATAAATAAATGCCTACTATTGAACTAAGTTTTATAAAGTTAGATTTCGGTGGTACCTCCTAAAATCTAAAGCTTAAAGAGCCTTTAAAATGAAGAATAATGCCTAACAGATACCTGAAAATTAATCCTTTATCAATAAAATACAATTATAATAAATATATTTTATCCTAAAAAGCATTTATTTTTAAAATGAAAAGATCACATCATTATCCTTGGTTTTAGTATAAAGATTTTCCAATACCAAAGTATGTATATCATTAAAAAAAGTTTTTGTGCTTGTTTATTTGATACTTAACTGATGTTTTGGTGGCTGGGAAAAAATGCAAAATTTTCACTCCGTGCAAAATCAAATAGTGTAAGGTTAATATATGACCTGTTTTTTCTCAAATATTGTTTCCCATTCAATAAATTTCATTCTTTGATTTTTAATCAAGCCAGCTTCAGAAAGCCCCCCGAAATTCTTTATACAAATGAAAGTAGCACAAAATAGAAGCAAAATTTGTAGGTTTTTTTATCCCATATGTTATAATAGTATTTCTATCGCTCAAAATAGATTGTTTTCATTTGATTATGCAGGTAAAACAAAGATAAAAGCTGTCAATTTTTTTTTGCGTCAGCACATATTTTTGTAATTTATTAAGTCCGTAATCTTTTAAAAGATGCTGCTTGAGGAAAAATCTCATTTACCACAGGCCTTTGACTATTATTTGAAGGACCTTCGACAAAAGGCGAACTACATTTTTTTTAAACACTGGCTTAACAAATTATATCGTGTGTATTTACACACACATATACACACACAAATATACACTGCTAAAAAAAATTAGGGGAGCAAGCAAAGAAGTTGAGAAAACCCTGCGAGACAGCCACGTATTGGCATAAAATGGATAGTACACGCGTATCAATGTGCAATACAGAAAAAAGACGTAAAAAATTTGTAATTAAGCTTTAATTCTTTGAAAATATGGAAAAAACATGAAAAGATGATTTAGGGCAACAATTTGGTTACATGTAAACGATAAAAAAAAGTATTGTTTAGAAATGATGTAAGATTTTTAATATGGCGTGTGGTCTCCTCGAACAGCTAAGACTGCTGACACCTGTTTTTCATGGATGCGATGATGTTATCGATAATACTTTGGGGAATACTGTTCCACTCCTCAAGAAGTGCAATCTCCAAGTTTCGGAGAGTAAAAGGAGGCCTTGGTCTCGCAGCAATGCGTCGTTCGAGCATGTCCCAAACATGCTCGATTGGATTCAGGTCAGGAGAGCAAGCTGGCCATTCCATACGCTGTATTGTTTCAGTTTCAAGCATGTTCTCCACAAGACGAGCTGTATGCGGTCTGGCATTATCATGCTGGAAAACAAAGGAATCTCCAATGGCTGCAGCGTAAGGTATGACATGAGGTCTCAGTATCTCGTCTGCATACCTTCGGGTCGTCAAAGTACCATTCCGAATGATATGCAGGTCCGTACGTCCACCTATGCAGATTCCACCCCATACCATAAAACCAGCTCGTCTGTATTGTGACCTTTCACGAACGAATGTGGGGTTATTTCGAGTGCCCCTTTCTCTCCATACCAAAACACGTCGGGTGTCACACTCCAGACTGAATCGGGACTCATCTGTAAACAGCACGTGGCTCCAATAATGTTGCTCCCAATCTCGATGTTCAGCAGCTCATCTTCTTCGGGCTACACGGTGGCGTGAGGTCAACGGAATGCAGACCATTTGCCTACGTGCAAAGAGACCTCCCTGATGAAGCCTATTACGTACTGTTTGGCTGGACACCCTTCGTCTTGTTGCCAAGAGCAACTGTCTTTGCAGCTGAGTAGCATTGTCTGTTCTGTTTCGACGATCTGTTAACAGTATATACCGGTCATCAGTTGCTCTAGTGGCGCGTGACCGACCTTTCCCTGGTCGACGTCTAGCATTCCCTGTTTCTTGGAGTCGATTCCACAGCCTTGCAACGACACTTCTGGCGACTCCAACAGCGTCCGCGACACTACGTTGTGTTTGCCTGGATCCAAGTCTGCCTATAATACGCCATACCATGGATTTCAGTAAATCACATTGTTGAGACATTTTCAAGTCACCTTTTCTCAAAAAGAATAACTGAGCAATCGAATTTCACAGTTAAGGCAGTGAAACAGACGTTTCTGCAACATTCCGATTTCCGCCCTTATGTTCTTTTTCTGGTTTTTGACGTCATGAATATATATATATATATATACATTCGCCGACATATATTTATAAATTTATACTCGCATATGCCTTACACATATGGTCCAATTATACACTCTTCAATTTATAAAGCTAGCGTCACTGGAAATAGTAGTTCACGAATCTGTACAGAGAGACGGAGAAATATGTTTATCATAGAATACCTGGTGAAGTTCTAGTGACTAGTGTTTATCTAGTGAAGTTTACATACTTTACAGATGAAAAGTATGTAAAAGCCTATTGAAAAGATAACTTGAAAAGTATTACAATTAAAATATTGTTTTTTGAAAACAAAACATTCCTGTGAGCCTAGTGGTTTACACGAAAATAATTTAGGGGTCAGTAACCCCAGTAATCAACATGCGTAATTTCTGAAGAAAATGAATATCAAATTATTTTATTCACACCGGTATCTTCATCAGTGATCATGATTTGTAATTGATAAATACCTTAATGTTACTGAAATTATATTATCGTGATTAAGTAATGTGGGAAATAAAAACCAAGAAGCTATTAAATTAAGATGATAGATGCCACATTCAAAGACCACAGAAAAAAGTAACGTGTTGATGACTGCGAGTTGAGTTTGAATTTCAGTAAATTTCGGGATCCAATCTAGAGCAAAAATGGAGCAAAGTTTTTAAGAGAGGATGAACAATAAAAGTTATTATTGAAAAAAGCCTTCCAAAAGTTACATCTTATGACTAATAAAAACAATAGAAACAATATACACAACTAAAAAAGTATAAATTTACACATCCTAGTTCCTTTTGATTGGATAGCTCTTAGAACTGGAAACATTCTTCATGTCTCTGGAATTTTAATTCACTTTAATTCACTCCCATTTCTTTTCTAGCTGAAAACTATCGGCTCCATAAAAAATTAAAGAAAAGAAAGTTAGAAAAACTGTACAACTTAAAAATATTAAAATGTTTTTTCTTCATGTTTTACTCTCAACATAGCTCTGAATTTAAATGTAAAAATACGTCGACTTCATTGCTTTCCATAATGTTATCCTAAGCTGAAAATAACCCATGGCATTTTTCGTTAATGTTTTTAATGCAAATAAATATTTAACTATAACTATATCATTTGCTTAATACCATTTAATAAACGTAGTCACTTTTGTATTATTTAGCTGAGATGTAGATAGGCTGTAAATGACGAATGAAAAACGAAAATATTTGCTCAAGTAGGTTGTTAAGCTAATCAGTCTGTTAGTCATTTATTTACGTCTCTTATGGCAAAGAAAGTTGAACTTTGAATACGGAAGTTAACATATAAAGCAGAGGTGTTCTATTTATTATAGGTAACATGTATGTGAATATGTTGCGTGGACGAGAGAAATCTGTGTTCTAACGAGGTTTGGTTAAAGGATGTCGTATAAAAAACGTTTCCATACGGAGCATTTGCATAAGGACTCTTTTTTATTTAGTGTTGTAAATTATTAAAATATGTATTCCTTAAAATAAAGCATCTTACGTGTTAGAGCTAATTATGAATAACAGTGATAGAATTGGGCAATCTGCTGAACTGGTAATTGAAAAAGGTAAGAATCACTTGCATTCGTGGAGAAAGGTTTTCCCAATAAATTAAGAACAATTTTCAACTGTTATGTAAAATCGCAATAATATCAATCATAATATCATCATTTTGAGTTTTGTTTATATCTTTTTAAAGTTGTTCTTGAAATACATTCCTTTTGACCATTTTACTTCTTTTAAGATAATGGGTAATGCTGTTCTTAACATCTTTAAAAAACTTAAGCCAGGTGATTATGTTAGAAATGTGAGTTTCTACCTACTACTCAGTATCTTTCGTATCAGTTCCCTAATTGCTTCTTTGGGGAACTCGGGGCCTTGGGATGTCTTTTGGGCTTACCTGCATCCTATTCAGAAAGTTCCCCTTGAGGTAATTGACATGGTTAGGCCCCCTGATGACGTGACCTGTCGATTACCTCTGTCGTTTTATGGTTCAGTTCCGTCTCTTATGCAGAATCTTGCCGTTGGTGCGTGGATGCCCATAGTGCTTGATTTCTGTTTGTTTTTTGCCTTTTTTGGTATAATTTTTATCTATATCTGTTGGATTATTGATCAGTATCTTTAGTGATTTAGGTCAATATAATCTCAGAACATACTTTACTGACGACATAATAATGTAACTTCATAAGGACACACTGATCTGAATGTTTCCACTGAAGATGATATCCAATCTTTTAAATTCAAATTTATCGAAAACTTTTTACACTGTTATACTTCCTCACGTTTATCCCATTTTTGTCTCATCATTGTGCAACTATTCACCTGACGAACCACATTCTATATCTCCTGCCTGATGTGGTGCAATGTTACATCCATTAATGACGCTATGGTCATCCGAAATGAGCCTTATAATATAAACCAGGGGTTCCAACATTTTTCTTACATCGACCCCTTTAAAAAGAATGATTTTCTTCATCGATCCCCTGAAATTTTTCTCTATAATATGCAGCATACAACATAGTTAAAATACTAATAATTGCACATAAAACACTTAAAGATAACAATTTGACTAAGAATATGAACAAAAAATTAGAAAAGGTGGTTCCTTAGGTTTATGTTTTATTATTTTAGTAATATTTTAATTTTTGATTTCAAAAATATAAACAAGATTTCAGAAACACAGTTTGCAATTGCAGAAATGTTCGATTTCAAATAATGTGGTGGTAGTGCTTTATGCATTGATACAATTTTTTTAATGTTTGGCCTGAAATTGCTTATCATCGTATAGTCACAATAACTAACATAACTGACTTACATACATTTTACGAACCATTTTACTGACTTATATGTAATTACTAGCTGAAAACCCGTACATCGCAACGGAGTACATTCAGATTAAATACAACGGTCAATGTATGCATTTAATGCCAAAAAAATTAATGTATATATATATATATATATATATATATATATATATATATATATATATATATATATATATATATATATATATATAATAAATACGACCATCAATGTATACAATTGATGTAAAAAAATATATATTCATAAAAAAATCATAAGGCATATTTTTATAGACAAAATAATGTAGAAGAAAATATTCAAATTAAATGTAATTGGACATACTAAAGAATATAGTACAGTTAATATAGTACAGTTCGAAGAACATATCTTTTACTGTATTTTAATATTTTTTGGGGTAATGTCAAATCGTCTGCCACATTAGCAAGAAATTTTTTTGTTTATTACGTTGTTATGCACGTGACGATAAATTTATTTAAAGTACTAGCAAAAGAAATCACGTGATCAGCATTTAATAAATTAAATTCTAAAAATTAATCTTTAAAAATTCACCAAAAATCAGAAAATGAAGGTAAAGATTCGAAAAATATTTCATTTTAAAGGAATTTTTATGATATTTCTCGTGATATAAATTTTATAACCCTCAGATTATTATTTTAAATGTAAACTTAAAAGAAGTTTCTAAAATAGCTTAAAAATTTAATTTTAAAAATCTAAGAAGAATTTTTCAAAAATCTTTCTTAGTGCACCCCTACACTACAAGAAGAATCGCCATGTAAAATTTCAGCCCTTTAGGTCCAGCGGTTTGGTCTGTGCGTTGTATGTCAGTCAGTCAGTCAGTGAGTCAGTCAGTTACAGAACTGTTTTATATATATAGATAATTTCATTCCACACACAAACAAAAGCTTCATGGCATTCGACTTTAGATGGGTGGATCACTCCGCCCTATGCAAATCTGTATTTATATATATTAAAATGGATTTTTTATCTAATAATTACTTTCCTAAAAATTAAATTTTAAAACAGAAAAAAATATCAACGACCCCCAATAGACCCCTGGAATACTATACATCCTTTTTAAACTTCCATCGACCCCCAAGGGATCCACCTGGACCCTGTTGAGAATCCCTGATATAAAGTATTGATATGGAGAAGGTGCCCTAACTCCCGTTACAGATTTCTATTTCACTAATAGTCCTGTTGTATTTAAACTTACATTGTACTGTGTTGTACTTCTTTGCGGTTATACCATTTCCTTTCCCATAGATACAAATACTCGTAGTCAGCAGAAAAATCCCACTCCAGACATCCTACGTTCCAGACATGAGGGGTATAACATTACACTATTGGACTATGCTATGATCATCCCAAATGAGCCTCATGATATAAAGGATATGGAAGGAGTGTGATAACTTCAATTACAGAACTTTATTTGATTTAGTCCTCTTATATTGTGATAGTCCTCTGGTAATTAATCTCCCATTGTACGACCTGGTTTATTACAATAAATTTTTATCAAGTATATAGTTCTCGATTCAAAGGGTTTCCTATGAGTAAACTATTAGACCGAGAATCAAGGCTCTTGTGCTCTTAGGCTAAAAACTTTGTCTCTCAAATAACCAGTTGTCATGTGATGATACTGTCTTATACCGTTAGTGCAAATACAAATCTGTAATGTAAAATCCTTCCTCTCTGAAGTAAATTTATGTATATTGTTTCGAAGTTATATTTTATTGCAACACGTATTATTTCAAACGGTCAGAAAGCGTAGTGCCAATATTACGTAAAAGGAAAAATATTTTAAATTGTCTTGGTTGCAAAATGTTTATTAGCTGGATATTTAATTATTAAATTGACAGATGTGTTGCATGATGTAAAGCAAAATTATATAGGGCAAATTAATGAAGATTAATTGAATTAATTAAATGAGTAATTGATTAATTGAGTGATCAAATGATTTAATTTACCCATTACAACGTTTCTCGTAAAATGTGCAAAAATTAATAACTGTGATGGATAAGAGAAATGTAAAAGTATTTTTTCCAGTTATTAAATTGTTTTTTTACTTCATCTTAAAATTCAAGACACAATTAAAGGTAAAGCGCAACATTCTCTTTCAATATGTCAATCTCATAACAAATCCTTTAAATACATATAACACCTTCCGATCTCACTGATTAACGCTTCCATTTTCTTAAATGGGAAACATAATTGCGTATTTTCTGTTGCTTAAACCACTGGGATAAATTAAACATTTTGTATTATTAGGAATTCAATAATATGTTGTGTTACGATAGAATATCTAAGAAATATTCCTTCAGGAAAAGAAAATACTTTTTGCAAATATTCGATCTAGAAAAGAAAATACTTTTTGCGAGTAAATTAAATCAGTTTCTGACTATGATATTCAGTGAAACATTTAGAAAATAATCTTCTAAATCCTATTTTTAATCATTATTTCTAATGATTCTACATATGCACACGCGGTCATAAATATAAAAAAAGCCTTTAAATGCCCTATTGAGGTCACATTTTCACATGCAAAATGAACAGATGCGTTCCTGTGTATTCATTGCAATAATATACTTCATGAATAAACAAAAATTCTATAGCGTAATTCAACGTTACAAAGCCCGGAACAACTTTAAGACGCCGACCGAGTGGTTTGGCAAACGGGCATTCTCCGAGTGTCTGTATCGCCAGGTTGTAGTTACGATTCCCGCTCGTCCGAGGACAAGCCTGAGATTAGGAAGCTATGTTTGTTCACCTAGCCAACTAACTCGCGGTGTTGATGGACGAATGTCGTAACAGACAAAGTGCCTGCCGAGGTGGGAAACAAGAACAACAGAAACTGTAAGTAACACCCGAGTACACGCGCCCTGTCTATTAAAGAAAAATGTCTTCATTACGTATTGTGTTTTCTGAACTTAAAGAAAAACTAAAAGAAATTAAACTGGAAAATACTCGTAGTTTACGCGATCACCTTAAGTATACAGAGTCATTTCATCTGAAAGGAATTTGGCCTCTTCATGATTAATAACAATTAGATTAACTTTTGTTCAGAAGTAATGGAAAGTGAGTACCTAAGGTAACAATTAACCGGAATGAATAGCCCTGGCTGAATGGCTAGCATGCTACTCTTCGAGGCATGAGTCTGCGGAGTTCAATCTCGCGGTTCACAGGTGAACATATCTGAGAAAAGGCGGCTTAACACTAGAAAGATGGGATTTTTTTTTCTTTCTAAAAAGACTGAATGCCGTCATTTTGACAGTTAAAAATAAAATCAAGAATTTAAAATATTTAATGTTATTTTTTTAAGTGGTGAAATACTTTAAATTTTGAACTATTTCATCCCAAAATATTATAAATTAGTGTATATTTAGATATATTTTTATGCAGGTATACAGAGCTGACAACCTGGTATGGTTTACCCGTAAAAATATATGCATAGTTTGTGCAGTCCTTATTTTTCAACACCAATATTTCCGAAGAGTCAATATTTCTGTTATTTGCAAAAGAGGGAAGAGACGAAAAGTAACTAACATTTTCCGGTATTATTTTTAAGATTTCTACCTGTTTTCTATATTGCCGTCAAAGTGACGGCTTTCAGTCTTAGTAGGTATACAACACATTTTCTCCCCCTCTTTACTATCGAATATAATTTTGTAGATGTGTATGCATATTTCGCATAAAATTAGTGAAAGTCATAAAATTTAAGAAGCCTGAGGGCATAAATACAGACATAGCGCTCAATAGTATGTCCGAAACTTTCAAAATGACGGCAGCCATCTTTCTAGTGTTAAAGTAACGAATTTCGAGCACTTTAACCATCGGGTAGCAACAGATCACCATAACGCCCTAGACCCTAGACCAATACGCAGTAACTATTAACGGCTGTATTAATTCTTCAAGTAAATGCTATCAGAGCTCTTACTAAAGTCGTGCTTTTCTTTTTACGGTGGATTTTTAGACCTGGTAAAGAAAAGTTTTAATTTTTTATCTTCATTTGATGATAGGTCTCTAGGAATAAGCAGGAATGAGTTATAAGAAAATTTTCCATAATTATGCTAAAAACTTGTTAAAATGATAAATTACTGCCAGATTTCCTTACTCGTAGACCTATATTTACTGAAAACACACAATGTAATAAGCACTTAAAGTATTAAAATTTTATTTACGAGAATGAAAAAAAAAGAGATTAAACAAGCTCTGTAAATATCGTGAAAAAAAGAGAAAGGTATTTACAATGAGGATTACGCTTTGGACAACAAGCTTAACAGAATGAATGTAAAACAAGAATAAAATCTTTCTTTTCTACTGCAGTTTTTGAACAATAGCATTCCAACTGGGCAGCTTTTGAAACGCTGCAATGATTCTTCCTTATCTTCTACTGCAAAAGGAGTGTCGTTAAACTAGTGTTACGAGCTGGAACTAATGCTTCAGATTTAGAAGAAACCAAGCAGGTCTGATCATACGCGAAAAAGGAGACAAAAAATACCGTGGAACATATTTTCTAGAAATAAAATTTGGCATAAAGAGTAAAATTTTTTATTTTAGACGCTAAATTAATGACCACTGAGCTCTCTGAAGTACCGTTGACCGAAACGGGCCCATTGTACGCTCGTGATAGTGCAACTGAAAAGGTCATGTCAGGTGAAAATGGTGAAATATATCTGAAATGGGGGAAAGAACAGTTTCAATTTTTCTTGACCCTGGCTATCTTCTAGTTCCACTCTGAAAGCGTATTTATCGTTTTTATTTTTCGATTTTAAATGTTGTACTGAAATTTTTCTTGGGAACTTATAGTGACCCTCCCCTCGAATGTGTAGTTTTATCAGTATTGCCACAACAAAATGCGTCTGCTGCCCCGAGAATAATATTTTCAAAGACCTATTCCAGGGTGTTTTTATTTTTGAGTTATATATCTTATATTTTTTTTTATAAAGAGGAGGGCATATATCCTTGTCCTTCATTTACACCCCCCTCTTTCTAGGAATGTTCCTTCTGGTGCTGACCAGGTGCGAATTCCTGAGCTTTAAACGTCACCCTTATCAGCTAAAACCAGATCCTGCAACTTGCCTCTGGGGAAATCGTAGCTTCCGGATCTAAGCAGATTGTGGCAACGGATGGAGGATGGGCCAGAATATGGGCATCAAGTTTTCCGTTAACAACCATAGTTGACCTTCTTTGAGTTTAAGCTTCTGGAAAAGTTGAACATGTTTTGAAATATAAAATAATAAAATGCGTCTCATAAGGGACGATTAAGATTAGCGAGGCTAAGATTTTCTTTTTATAATTCAAATGATTACTTTCCAAAAACATACACATAGTATCCGACCATGTATATATATATATATATATATATATATATATATATATATATATATATATATATATATATATATATATATATATATATATATATATAAATGTTAAATAATACTGTTTCAAGAAAATCTCTTCCGTTTTCATTTTGCACAAAGAACGTATTAAGAAAAAATGTAAGAATTCACTTAAATAATAAAAGAAAAAAATTAGAAAATTTTGGAAAAACTAATTTGTCAAGTAAGATTTTTTAGTCAAAAGATGGAATTAATCAATGATTTGCTTTAACCTCAGATAAATTATCTAAAAAACAGTTAATTATTATTTATATAACAAAGGTGATACTCGATACTAAAGTTATTTATTTCTACTGTTGATATCAAAACCGTAAGAAGATAAGAATCTGTTGCTCTAATGAGTTATAATTTTCCCGTTCGGCCACCCAGCTGAAACTCTGATGCAAAATAATATACTAATCATTTTTTCAAAACTAGCTTTCACGCAATTTAATAATTAACAGTTAATTGATCTTTCTTAGAAATGCTTATGAAGGACTTCGTATACCTCAAATGAAGTTATAAACATTAAATTAAAAATTTAATCTGAACGTAATGTGGAAGAAAAAAAAATGAAAGAGAAATGGTCACCGCAGTGGCCAAACCATATTCGAAGGAGATATCTCTTATTATTTTTATCATGACATTGTTTATTATGTAGGGAGAGAGAGATAAAAACACTTTAAGATTTATTGCTATTTATTAATTATTGCTTATCAAAAAAGCATATTATACGACCATATACAGTGAGACTTCTCTATGGCGGCCAGGCACGATTACGAAAAAAGTGGTCGTTTTGAGGGGTGGCCATTGGATAGGAGTGGACTTCTCTATGGCGGCCAGTCGAGATTATGAAAAAAGTGGCCGTTTTGAGGGGTGGCCGGATAGAGAAGTTACACTGTATATATATATATACATATATATTGTTTCTTATTGTGTCTTATGCCCCTTGGCTGAGACTTCCAGGTCAGGTCCATATAGGCTACGGGCTGAAGTGTGCGGCTCCAGTTTCAAATAGCACAACAAGGGTCGGAGACCGACTTCGCTACTTACCACCTCAATTTTGACCGAGCGAACCCAGGGACGACGTCAGGGGGATCGTACCCTCTCCCATCCTCACCTTCATAGAGGGACATTCCAGCACACAAATTTAACGTGTCCATATACGGCCTAAACACAGAGGTATTTTATGGCGTGCGACGGGATTCAATCCTAGCACCTCAGCACCGAAAGCCAGCACGTTACCACAAGGGCACATCAAGCCCATACATACATATATATATATATATATATTTATATATATATATATATATATATATATATACATACATACATTAATATATGTATACAGAGGCTGTTCACACATTTTTTAGACTATGTATATTGTATTCACAAAACAAAATTACATAAAATTCTTGTGTTTTAAATGTTCTATTTGACATCCCTTATTCTGAACTATCTTTCGACACCGCAATTTCCAGGATAATAATGCCTTTTGAAGTGTCAGAAGAGGTATTCTATCCCATTCCTCCTGAACAGCTTTCCAGAGTCCTGTAATGGTTTTGGGACAACGTTTGGATAATGCAGATTTTAAAAGTCCGAAAGCACAAAAATCCATAGGTGATACATCGGGAGATTTAGTAGGGATATCAGTGAAGGATATGGCCTTGATACCAGTTTTTTGTTCCATTTCTTTTAGGAAATTTACAGTGGATTTTGATGTGTGACTGCTAGCTTTGTCTTGATGGAATCTCACAGATTGATGGCACTGTGGGTAAAGCGATGGCATTTCATTCAGAAAAATTGGCGATAAAATATGTTCCTGATAGTATTTTGAGTTAATCTTGACATTTTTTTCCACTCTCTTTATTTTTAACTTGCCATTATAAGAAAAACCAGCAACAATCATGAATCCCTTAGAAAAACTTTCTTTCGATTCTTTGAACCATGTACTTAAATTTTGTTCTCCCCTTTTTGATAATAAATGGCTCTTTTTTGTTGCAATCATTTAAATACACCCATGATTCATCTATTGTGACAATTGTTTTCCATTATTCTTTGGATAAGTGTTTTTCATATAGAATTCTGCAGTGTGTCCTGCGTTCAGCGATATGATTTGGAAGAAGTCGATGCACATTGCGTTTTATCAATTTCTAAAGATTTAAATCAACGTTTATCGTTTTGTTTACAGTGGACCCCCGAACATTTTAATGATTTTGCAACTGTCCTTTGACTAGGGGGATTTTATTTTAACATTAAACAACGTACCTTTGCAATAGTCGAAGATGTCCGTTTTTTCCTTGGATACTTGTTTGGAATTTTTGTCCCACTTGAGGCTCCAATTTGACGTTTTTTTTTTCTTTCTTGTTGACGATATTACCTTTCGACGCTTTATATATCACAAAACCATGACTCTCACATCGTTTTTGGATAACAGAGTATGCATATTTCTCTTCGGAAAGAGCATAAATGTAGCCTTCGAACCACTGCTTTGTTAAAAACGCCATTTTGAATAAAAACAAAACTTTCAAGCCGCAGACGATAATTTTGACTTTTAAAAACATAGTACAATTGCAATTATTCCTTTTGCAGCAAACGATTTTTTATTACCGCTTACCAAAATCGTCTAAAAAATGTGCGAACAGCCTCTGTATATATATATATATATATATATATATATATATATATATATATATATATATATATATATATATATATATATATATATATATATATATATATATATATATATATATATGTATTTGCTTTTGGGCCCCTTAATTAATTAGGTTTGGGAAAATAATAAAACAAATACAGAATTTTGGGCGCCCGTTCCAAGTGGGCCTGGGTGGGTGTCCCTGTCTAGTAACGGCACTATATATATATATATATATACAGTAGAGCCCCGATTATCCGCGAGCGGATTATCCGCGGTGCGGATTATCCGCGAGTGCGAGTGCCGCGAAAAAAATATTTTAATTACAAACCTCGAAAAAACCAATTTTAATTTTTAATCCAAGCCAACTTACAAGGGAAATACAGTAGACCCTGTACGATGGAGGTGTACGATGTTTAAGAAAATAAGCACAGGGAACTGTAAATAATCTAATATATAAAAATGAATGTTTGTATCTCTGTAATTGTATAGAAATCCACAGTTTAGGAGCAACGATCGTGAAATTTTAAATACAGGCGTCTTTAAAAACAGCCGAGGGTCTGAAGAACTTCAAAAATCGAAATTAATTACCGTTGATTTTTAATTAATAAAAAAACCACAATTTTGAAACTAAATGTAAGCTGTTACACTTTGTGGCATCATCCCTCTGAATATGGCGTCCACGTTAGGTTTAGCTGACAGCGAGCGAAAAGATAAAAATAAATAAAATCAAAAAGTTTCAAGTGATATATTAAACCAGAATAATAAATGAAAATAATAATCTTTCAAGTCAGATTTTATACTTTAAGACATTTCGATTAACGATCGTCGTTTATTTTCGCCGTGTTATTTTGTAAACAAACGTTTCTCTGTTGCCATTTTCATTTCAGACATTTCTTATTGAAACGATGTAATGCGTAGTAAATGCGTTAAATATTTCTTATCTAAAATTTATATTTTAAAACATTTCAGTGAAATTAACATCGTCTTCAGATTATAAACAGACGTTATTTGTTGCTATTTTCATTTTAGAAATTTCTTATTAAAATGATGGAATTCTCCGATATATTTCCATAGTGGAGATTTAGACACATTACAGAATTAAAAAAAAAAAAACCTTTTGTGTAATTTATATATTTGTGTGTGTTTAATTATTTCAAGTGACTCTAAAGTGGGCGTGGCATTTTTTCCACTAGCGTGAAAAATCAGAATAATATTGAATTATTTAATTTTTTTTTTTTTTGCTCATCAGACGACAGTAGCAGCGAGTGGCAGTAGTTACACAAGTTTGAATTTGAAACATTGTTTTGTTGTTTCCTAAAAGAAGCAATAATCCGTTACTGTATTTTATATTGTTCTTAATTTTATAATTCACGATGTACTTTTAAAAGCATGAAAATTAGTATATCTTAACTAAAAAGAATCAGTCTAAACTTAAGCACAGTTTTGCGATTTATTTACGGTTAACTATGTTTGTGTTTAGCTATTCCATTTGTTTGTTTTAAAAAATGATTTTTTAAAGGTTTTTTTTGGTGCTTTATGGTAAAATACCACTTAAAAATTTAAAAAAAAGAAACAAAAACTTAACTGTAAATAGCATACTTTTTCTATAAATTGGTCAATTTGAAGTAATTTTTATTGAAATTTAGCTAAAATGCCTATAACTGCATAAAAATCTTAATGCTACTATTTTAATTTCCCAAGCACAATTCTAAAAATGTTATAAAATACGCAGCCCTACTTTCCGATTTAGTACAAGAATTTAAAATTGATTTCAGGACTTCGGGGAAAATAAACAATTTTTGTTTTTGCATGTTTTCTATTCTATTTACAGTCGATATAGATATAATGCTAGCAAATTGTCAAATGGAATGCATAGAGTTGCAATCTGACATTTAACTTAAAGAGAAATTCAATCGAGTCTCTTTGTTGTACTCATAAATCATACCTGCCCAGATATAAATATCCTTCACTGCATAGTCAAGCGTTATTCTGGTCATCAACGTTTGGAAGCACGTACATCTGAGAACAACTATTTTCAAGAGTTTCAACTATTTTGAAGCACACTAAGAGTCAAATTCGAACCAAAATTTATTCGTTGTTTTTTAGTATTGATGTGTATGACATTTCCCATCCCTTTTTTATACTATGTTTAATTTTTCATGCAGAGTTAACAAGGCAAAAGACAATTTGACAATTTTACTTTTCAGCTTTTAGTGATGAAAGGCTGAATCTATCTAAATTCTGAGATGTGTATAACATTTCACATGTTTTTTCCTATGCTATTTATACTGTGTTTAGTTTTTAAGTTGACTTTGGTTAACAAACATTCATATTGAACCCCGAATCAAGAAACGAGAAACATAGTTTATGAAGGTACTTCAGATGATATTTGGATCAGTTTAATTGAACAGAGATTTATATGGAGTTTAATAAGGACAGAATGTTTCTATTATTGCTACAGAATCTTGCATTTATGGTGCGTGTAGCCCAAACTGCAGATTTCTGTTAATTTTTTCATCAGTCAGTGCCTTTAACAAATACTTTAATACTTTATTTATATATTTTTTTGGCTACAGAATCCTGCATTTATGGAGGTATTTATATGGACAATTAGACATTTTTACTTTTAAGCTTTTAGTGATTTATTATAAATGTATATATTTTATGATATTTATACTGTTATTAAATCTATGTTATTTATACTGTGTTTAGTTTTTAAATTACTTTTTGTTAACAAACATTAGACAATTTGACATTTTTAATTTAAACTTGAAAAATGAAAGGCTGAATCTACTAAAATTCTGAGATGTGTATAACATTTCACATGTTTTTTTTTAAATGTTATTTATGCTGTGTTTACTTTTTTAATCAATTTTGTTTAACAAACATTCGACAAAATGACATTTTTACTTTTCAGCTTTACTTTTTAAAACTCTTAACTTTCCAAGAGACAATTTGACATTTTTTCCTTTTCAGCTTTTAATGGTTTATTATAAATGTATATATTTTATGTTTTACTTTTCAGCTTCTTTTGCTCCAAAGATGAAAGGTTAAATCTAGATGAATTCTGAGGAGTTAATTATAAATTTATATATTTTTATATTGGATTTTTTAAAAATTATTTGGGTGTATAACATTTCACATGCTTATTTTTCTATGTTATTTATACTGTGTTTAGTCTTTAAATTGATTTTGGTTAACAAACATTCCACAAATTGACATTTTTACTTTTCAGCTTTACTTTCCAAAAGACAATTTGACATTTTTCCTTTTCAGCTTTTAGTGGTTTATTATAAATGTATGTATATTTTATGTTTTACTTATCAGCTTCTTTTGCTCCAAACATAGAAGGTTAAATCTTGCTAAATTGTTTAGATTTTAAATTGATTTTGGATAACAAACATTCCACAATTTGACATTTTTACTTTACAGCTTTTAGTGGTACAATGATGAAAGACTGCATCTAACCAAAATACTGAGATATGTATAACATTTCACATGCTTTTTTTTTGGCTATGTAATTTATACTGTGTTACGTTTTTAAATTGATTTTGGTTAACAAACATTCCACAATTTGACATTTTTACTTTACAGCTTTTAGTGGTACAATGATGAAAGACTGCATCTACCAAAATACTGAGATATGTATAACATTTCACATGCTTTTTTTGGTTATGTAATTTATACTGTGTTAAGTTTTTAAATTGATTTTGGTTAACAAACATTCCACAATTTGACATTTTTACTTTGCAGCTTTTAGTGGTACAATGATGAAAGACTGCATCTACCAAAATACTGAGATATGTATAACATTTCACATGCTTTTTTTGGCTAATTTATACTGTGTTAATTTTTTAAATTGATTTTGGTTAACAAACCTTCTTAAAATTCCAGGCAACGCCGGGTACTTCAGCTAGTATAACATAAATTTAATAGCGAGGCATTGTTTGCCATAGTAAACTCTGCTTGTTGCAGGAGCTCCGTGCTAGACCGATACAAAGTTCGTTCTGATGCATTCTTGCCGCTAGAGGGCGTACATAGACAAATGGGTGGAGACGTTACAACAAACATTTTTAACAGACCCTGCAGTTCGAACGTCGAAATTGAACGTCGAAGGTGAGAATGTCGACGAAGAGAATATAGAAGAGTGGCTGGAATGCGACGCAAGTGAGTCGGGGTTTGAACGACTGACTGGCATAGAGATAACGAACAAAGCAATGAGAGTGAACGAGAATGAAGTACAAAATAAAAGTGAAGACGAGGCGCCTACGCGGGTGATACACGAAACTGCTTTGCAGCACGTAGACGGATTGCTTCAATATTTAGAGTAACAAGACGACGATGCACATCTGTCAGAATAAATCATGTTAAGGAAAGTACAATTTAGAATAAAGAAAAGGGGTTTTCAAAGCAAGAAGCAAAAACGAGTGACTGATTTTTTTAAAAAGGTGTAACTGAACACTTTTTGTACATACAGTATGTATGTATTGTTTTTTGTTTACCGTTCTTTATATTAGGGATTTAGACATAGAGCAAATGTGTCTGCTGTACTGTACATATGTAAGTATTTTAAAAGTTTTATTATGTTTTTGTACAATAAAACATAGTTTTTATGTTGAAATTTTTTTTTTGTTTGTTTGCAACTAATTTTTAGACATTTTCGGTTTATCCGCGATTTTTGTTATCCGCGGTGCCCTTGACACCCAATTCCGCGGATAATCGGGGCTCTACTGTATATATATATATATATATATATATATATATATATATATATATATATATATATAAATCATTAATTGATCAGATAATCAGATGATTCAGTTGAAGATGATTTCCATTCAGATGCCTCTGTTATGCCGCTGCCATGAGAGCCCAATAAATTTTGTAAGGGTTCAAAATTTATTTTAATGTTAACTTGTTATGCAAAAAAAAAAATTAAAACTTATTGTTTAAAATTTTATGAAATTTAATATTTTTAATAAATTAAAAATATTGTAAATATTGATCAGATATGGAAATTTAAAAACATTTAACAGTTCTTTTTCAAATAAATAAAATTATTTTTTTAATAATAAGCAAAATAAAAGGCAATGATGAATTAAACGATAAATTATTGCTAAATGATATTTTATTTAGTCAAAAAAAGACTGATTTCGTGTTCCGTTAAATGAAAATATTTCTTTATATAAGTTCAAAAATTCCTCCCAAGGCTATAACAAACTCTGTCTTTCGCGATAAATTAAACTTGCAGAAAATTAAAATTTATCAGAACTAAACAAGGAAATTATTTTTTTTATTTCAGCAGACCACTAGGCTGTTAATATTATTCCATCACATTTGTAAAGTATTGTTTTATTACACAATAACAAACATTAGAATTTTATCTATGAATTTTTAAAGTTGTCAAATGTAATGTTAATAGATATTTTTACCTCAATAAATATCTCAATAATGTGTGGAAACAATAAATTTCTCTCTCTCTCTCTTCCTTTAAAGTTTATGAAGGGACAAAGTTTATAAAATTCCCTTTAGCTGATTATGATTAATTTATTTGCAATGAATTTGCTTTTTTCTAAATTAAATTTTTACTCCTTTCTTCTAAAACCCCCGCCTTTACCATCCACGGATATTTATTTCCGTTGCACATTTTGTCCTGATAAAATCTTACTTCTAGCTGAATTTTATTGCTGATAATACATTTAAAACTAAAAGTTAATAATATCGATAAACTTTAATTTTTTGTCTCATATTTCTCACCTGAATTGGTTTTTCGTTGCATACGCTAATAGATATTAAAGTGCAACTGATAAGTAATATTTTTCGATTTTTAAATATGCGATACTGGAATCGAAGAACGAGCGAAATTAATTAATACTTAAAGTTACTGAGTGCGTATATTTTCCCCTTAATATATGAGGAGCTATAAAATGTTAATGCCTTTAATTAAGAAAAATTTTCATAGATTAACGTATGGCTTTTTTCCTTAAAAATAGCTTTGAAGAATTATTGTGCCCAGATCCATTTCTCCCGATCGTCTAAATATAGGTTCGAAATAGAAATATTTAATAGCTCAAATCACGCCCGGCAACCCGCAACACAGTTTTCCCCCGGGTGCACTCTAATATTCATTTTAATGTTGAAGTCGTAAAGGAAATGTCATTTTACAGAGGGATCAAACCATTTCAAAGGTAGGGCTAAGCTATTTTAGGGGATATCTTACGTCATTGAAATGCCGCAAACAAAATTAACAGCTCATGTAAATGCTCTAAAGAAACAGCAAGGCGCCGTTAACCCCCGCTCCGAACACATAGAAAATACTTTTATTAACTCAAAGCAAATGGCAGGATAGATTGCTTTACGGGTAATCAAAACTGAAAAAAAATTGCATTACTGACAACGGGGGTAAATATATGCACTCAGATTTTGCTCCTTCAGATATATAGCAAAAAAAAACTACAACATCTGAATAAGTCCACAAAACACATTTAGTTTACGATGCTCCTAGAAAAACTGTTATTACTTTTCTTTCTCATATATGTTTCTCTAATGGTAGAAACGCGCTGTCATATATAAACATATATCTATATGTATCCATCCGTGGATATATATACATATATCTATACAAACAAAGAACAAAAGGACGGAAATCACCAATAGGGAGTAACTCCTCCTGTTTATTGTTGTACAACGTCTCCATGTACAATAAGAAAACGATTTGTGGCCCGCCAGAAAAGCGACCGACATCAGTGAGGTTGTAAATATATTATTTACAGTAATGACTTGATCTTGAAGTTTGTTGGATGGCTGGAAGAGGCAGGTAACGTGATCCATAGGTAAAGGCAAGGGAAAAAAATGTTGTCCTACATTCCAAAAAAAGGTGAAAAAAAAGGGAAACTCGATTTTTTGGATTGGAAAAAGGGCCTTGTTGCAGAGCCAGTTTAATGGCAAATTTCTTCGCTTCACCTTTCCTAGGAAATGTGCTAGGCGTACTGTGTAATGACTGGTAAAAGAGGGGAGAAATCATCAACACCCCTGGTCATACCCCTCGGGGAGGAAAAAAAGTTGAATGACTAGCTGTTCGTTTTATCGAAGTAGTCATACCCTTGTCGATCACGTCTATGAATGGACTGAGCACGCCAGAAGAAAAGAGAGAGCGAAGAGGGAAAAAGTAAGAACGAATTCCCGAACTGAGAAAAGAGAACAGGAAAAGTGGAAAAAATACACGTTGTGAAAATTATCTATTTGACAGAAAAAAGGGAAAAAAATCAGAAAAACCTGATACTAGACAGAATAAAAAGAAAGCAAAATTTCACTTCTATATTGGTGAATACTGTCGGACGGAATCTAATCGTACGGTACCGGAGAACTGTGGTACGTGTGGTGGAGTACCATTCTGGTATCTTCTCTTTCTCACAAAAACAAAAACCAAAAAAACTTATTCAGAATATAAAAAAAAAGACTGGGAAGGAGAGAGAACGAATAAAAATACAGAAAATAGACCCTTTCCCATCTCACGGTGGATTCGACGTCATCAAAACTTGAGAAACGGAGTCTAAATTTTAATGCTGCTTTTTCGCATACGCAGATACCGTGACAGATAGTTTAGACTTCTATAGTTATCCACGTCTTCCAACGTAACTCTTCACATTCAAGGAATGTTTTCATATCTCTCATCACCCATTTCTTCAGAGGAAGAGAGTAGATTTATAAAACTTTTCAAAAACTGATATTCATCTTTTTTATGTTTGTAATCAAAACGAGAATTTTTCTATTGTCAATTTTCTTCATTGATAAAAAAAATATTTTAAAACCAAAAAATGATATAAAAATAACGATTAAAAGCATGAAAATTTGATATCAAATATGTTTCTTAATTCAAACTGTTTGTAAAAGAATTTAAATGTACATTTACTCAAAGTTCTTACGTTTACGAAAAAAGAAGCGATGATTATAACAAAGAAAATTACTCCGAACTCCTAGTTATTTGTACATTCCTAAAAGAAGAAGATTCGAAGTAAAATACAAATTGTCTATAAAATCGGCATGGCACGTAAATGAAAAAAATATAATAGACTTTTGTTTATCAATAAAAAACTAAAAATCTAGATTGCTTTTATAAATTTCAATGTATTAATACTTTAATCCTTATACAGTGAAACTTCTCTAGCCGGTCACCTTTATTCGACGGCCACCCCTCTAAACTGCCATATTTTGTTCAGAACAGATTCAAGACTCCATAGAACTGATGTTATGGAAAAACCTCTTTTTGACTGCCACCCCTCAAAACGGCCACTTTTTTAGGAACCATTACTGGCCACCACAGAGAAGTTCCAGTGTATATATAGCTCAATTATGATACTTTAATATTTCAATTTTAACAGAATACGGGCCCATTTTTGGATCTTCCCTCTTTTCCATTTCCAGAATCCCTGTAATGATAAACAATAAATTTGGGAGTTGACTGTATTCAAAGAAAATAGCATTTATAGAACATTATAAATTAACCTTCATATAGAACATTATAGAACATTCATTATAGAACATTATAAATTAAGTATTTTCATCAGGGTCCGGTTGGCAAAGGCGTCGAGCCAGTGATCTGAGTGCTGCTGGTTCGAGGCCGGTCGCTGACAAAAGACCCACCGCCGTGTTCACTAATGGTGGCCGGAGAACGTAAGATAGGGCGTGGCTGCAATGTCCTCCAAGTTCTCAAATTACCTCTGGGAGTGCTGGGTCAGGTGATCCGGTCCCGCCACTTGACTCGGTTCAAAATATCGTGGACCACCAAACGGGTGCAGTGTGGACCCACCCCCTGTGGTGCACCCGGGGCAACGCATGCGGCGAAGCGGTCTCACGCTTCCGGCTCCTCCCGGAGAAGAGCCTAGGCACAATTCTCCCAGCCATTAGGAAAAGAATGTATTTCTATCAGTATCCCACTATGTATATGGTTATTAAAACATCTATATTTCCTAAAACTTTAAAATGTTTACAAAAAATATTAATAGGTCCAAGAATCAAATATGACTTATAGAGTTTGAATTTAATTACAGCTAAATTTTTCGGCAGAGAAATTTAGTTCTTTGAATGAAAATTCCTTTTATTTTTTAAATAACTGAGTTTCTAATTTAAATATTGTAAATAAAAAATATCTAAATTTTGTAATCAAATTAATAGGCTAATGCTATTAATTTGATAATATTAGATTTTATTGACAAAATCAAGCATTATTAAAAATAATCATATTCACAAAACTATTAAATTTCTAGGCAAAACTTTAAGTTTGAATATTACGTTCAAACGTTTTTAAAAATTTTAAAGTGATAGTCTGATTAAAATATTTTTAAAGCGTAAAACACATGTTACCTAATATATCAGATACTTGTTTTCGAGTATTGCTAAATAGTAACTAAGTTCAGTATACAGACAGAGGTTTTGTTAAATTAAAAAATAGTCCTGAAAGTTTAAATGCTTTTGAGTTGCACTGAACATGGCTATGAAATTTTAAGTCCTGTTACCTTAGTTCGATTGTGAGTTTGATGTTGCTTCTCCAAAAATTTGTTGCAAATTCTTTAGCAATTATCCAAGGTGTGAAATTTCTTTATATTTGTAAATCAAAAAGAGAATTTTGTAAAAAATGATTTTAAAATTTGGATACATTTTCCCAAGTGTGAAAATCAAAAATGAAAATTCGCATGAAAATCGATAACAAGGAAAATGATATTCGTATCAAAGACCATCTAAATTGCAATTTGTTATAAAAGAATTTCCCTACATTTCTTCTTTTACTTTATTTTGAAAAAACTGAAAAGTTAAGAAATTATTTTTTGGAATATCATCTCTTTTTAACACTTTTAGGGTATTTAATTATATAAATGCATGTAAAGGAAGTTAGTAACCTTTATATAGTTTCTCTATAAATGGCATCTACCTTAGTTTTTTTTAATGTTTATAAAGCAAAATCATGAAATAAAGATCCGAATACAGACTTTACATTAACATTATTAACAGTTACTTTTTGAACATTTTGTAAGTGCACACATTTTTCATAAAAGTTCCTTGCTATAATAAATGCATGTCAAACATTTTAACTATTCGCTTTTAATCGCAGTACTGCTTATATTTAGAGAAAAACTTCATTAGCGAATTTCAATTGTTTTCTGATCTCAGCATTACATAAGCTAAATATAAAAGAAAAACTGCTGTTAAAACTATGCATAATGCGTGTGTAATGCTTCCTGGCTAAAATGACTGCACGTAATCGAACAGTATGCAAAAATCCACATTGATTTTGAATACTGAACAACAAAAAAGCTCATCATAATAATGAAAAAAAAACAAATTTCCTATGCTGTTATCAAAATATTTGGGCTCCCATGGTAACATTAAACCACGAAATGCTTGTAACCTTTCTTCCGACATAAAATGACTCAACGAGATTAAAAAAAGGGGAAATTTTCTAAAAATTACTGCTTTATTTTTCTAAAGAATTTGGCTCAATGCTTTTATTTTAAACGTCTTTGCATTATCCTACTGTGAGAAGAGTTACTAAAAATTAATGGCCGGATGGTGCATCACGTTTTGCAGGGGTGTTCATAATTTGTTACTTCAACGAACTTTTTAAAACTCATTTTTCGAACCGAGAACAAAAGACAGTTGCTAGACTTTTCTAATAAAACCTCAGCTTTACCTCGGAAATATTTTTGATAGTCCTATCTACTTGGTGCTAGCTTGTAAAACTTCAGGAAAACTAAGATTGAACGCACTTTGAGAAAAAGTGGTATGTGGAGGTTTATTTTAGCATACGTAAAAAACAGAGAGCAGTGAAAAGAGTAGATAGGTTCTATTGTTATAGACAACGTTTAAAGTTACTTCCCTCGAAACGCTAAGAATGAGGTTTAAAATTAAGCATCTTTTAGAACGAATTTTGTGGAAGAACAGGCGTCAGATTAGAGAAGCTGTGCTTTGTATTAAAGGAAGTTGACGACTTCTTCGCAATAGCATCAGAATTTTTTATTGCAAATTATATATAGTCTTGCCTATGAATTGCAATCAAAATTGTCAGACAAACTCATGAAAGAACAATAAAGATGATTTCTTTGTACCACAGCGAGTTAAGTGTCTTTGTATAATTACTACTTACTTCCTTTGTATATAGTTATGTAGCTTAACATTTTTTATTTACAACTTTTATTAAAGATTTCGTTTCTCTTAAATTTCGACAAGCAAGGTGCTGTGAAAAGCATTGTTGTAAAACAATAAACCTTTTTAATTTAGTTTATACATTTTGCTGAATGTTGTGCGGTGTGGTATAATCATACTACTTGCGCAATTATCCTCAGACATTAACACTGATTCAAAAGAGAAAAATTTCTTATAATAGTTTGCAAAACATTTTTCTTCCTCATCATAAAGAAAATCAGAGTTTTCAATGCATTTAAAAGGCGATAAAGTTCATATTCCTCTTCCATCCTGGTAAAATTTAACTTCAGATTCAAAAGTTATTAAGACACCTTTTGTTTCAAAAGAATGTAACCTATGCATAAATAATGTATCCAGTCTAAGTTGATTAATTTTATCTGAACGTTTCAATTCTCGACTAGAATAAAAAAATTAAAAAGTTCACTCGTTTACTTTTACGTACGGTAAGAATCTCATCGTTAGAACCACGTAATCGTTTGTGATAAAACAAATTTTATGTCAAAGGAAAATTGAATGGCAGATGATATTTTAAAATCCACACCAAAATCGTAAAAGTGTATAAAACACTACAAGTAGTCCACAAATAAACATTACTACTGTGTGCCGTATTTTTACAAAACTACATTCTTAAAGAATAAAAAAATACCTATTAATAAACATATATGTGTGTTGAGAAGACAATTAAATAGCTTGATGCTAGCATTTTTATTTTCAATATTTCTGTAATTTTCAGTTTATCTAAACAATTTAGCCGTAATTGTACAAAATTTTCTTAGACCATCAGGAAAGATAAGCGACAGCTTTTCCCGGGGCACGATATTTGAAGCTATACCACTCTTAATCTTGTCAAGAAAGACATAATTATTCTTGAAAGTATTTCCTACTCAATATTGGGATCTATATTGTTAGTATTTCATTCAACTTGAAATTAGAACTCAAAGAAATAACAGTTTGTGAAATTTTGTAAAATTTACACCTCTAATTATCGACAACGAAAGTTTTAATGAATAGAACTTGTCTCATTTTTCATGGTATTCACATTCATAGCATCTCCAAGTATTGAATTAACTATTAAGGAAATAATACATTTATAACTTCAAATGCGCACTCGAATCGATAATTAACTACATACGGGTCATTCGGAAAGAATGCGAACTGATATTTGTAGTATAACGGTTTAAAATGACTGGTCTAAAGGCAAGAATTTATGAAGGATATTTCAGAAGTCGAGGTAAAATGTCAGTCAATGTAGCGTAGCTCTGTATAATTTATAAGTACTACGTACTGGTTATTGCCTCCCAAAATAATGCATGTTATGCTAAATTTTCATAATTTAGCTTGGTTTGTTTCACGATTCAAGGCAAAAAAATAAGAACCTTGAAATGATCTTAAAGTCACATGTAATGAAACATCAATTATTATTTAAAAATATAGGACATTCTCCTCGGGGAACGAAGTAGGTTTTTTTTTGGGGGGGGAGGGGGGCGTCACATTACAGAGACGTCTGATTGTCAAGTGACCATGCTCTATTGGGAACCTGAGACAAGAAAGATTCAGAGCTAAGTCAATATTTTAAAATATAGGTCTCATAGATTCCTTTCAAATGAACATGTGCAGGAATTTTAGTTAATTAAGGCAATCCTTGTAATTTGGAGAGTATAAATGGTTGAGAAACATAAAAAGAAGTATTTTGGTTAGATTGAAAGTACGTGAATTGCAGGAAATAATATAAACCACAAATTTGACCTTGACTTTGCATATTCATGTATCTATCTATGCCACCACATGGTGTAGCTTCGTGAACTTCCACGCAGTAGACTTGGGTTGAAATTCCAAATAAGGCTTGGTCTTTACCGAGTTTTCCAAGTGTTGCTAAGGAGCAATGCTGGCTCACCTAAATGGTACTCCCATAATAAAGTAACCAATAGAACTTTGTGGTGAATAACAAAAGCCGAATGTCTCACTACAAGTGCCTCCGCATTAGAAAAAAAAATCTATCTATCTATCTATCTATCTATCTATCTATATATATATACATATTTATTTATATTTATATATATATATATATATGGGTGTGTGTGTGTGTGTGTGTGTATGTATGTAAGCGTTTCCAACTTTTCTGTGATATTAATTTGTGCCTGTGTGGGAATGATACATCTACTTTATTAACTGTACAAAAATACAATACTTGTTATTTTCTGCAGCCAGATAGTTAATTTTTGTGAGTATCATTGGATACTTTATATGATGAAAAAAAATCACTACTCATAAAAATTTCTTAGTGAAAGGTTTTCAGTTTTTCCTCTTTAATAAATTAAAGAGGAGAAACCGAAAATCGGTCTTCATCAGCGATCGCAAAGAAAGCTCTTATGTGCCATAAAGGACAGGAAACGCGTGTCCGAAACGGATTACAAACTCTTCAGTTTTATGAAACTTTGTTTATCAGTCATGATTTTCTACAATCTTTCTGAAACTACAATAAAAAAATGCTTTTTAATCTCTTTCGTTTTTCACTTATTTAGAAATGATTTAATGGAAAATATTTAAAGGTAAAGAAAATAAATTTTCATTTATTTTTATTTATACAATTAGAGATTTATAAGTTCTTTTCTAGGAAAAAAAAATATTGCATATTTAGTACATACATAGTCACTAACCTTATTCACATTGGTTTTAAATCAAAATGTCACTTAAACTTTGCAAAAATCTCTTATACTTTAGAATATTATGATTAAATATTAGTTACGTGTAGCAGAGAATATAATCAATTGACATTTTTTACTTATGAATGTAAACCAAAGAAATTATAATGCATCATACAACGAATAGAAAAGAAAATATATAGGAAATATTTTGAAGATCTAATGCGTCCCCAATAATCTTCAATTCATGATTTTTATTGGTATTATATTATCTTAATGAACTGGCTCTATGTATTTACTAATCTATACTTCCGTCGTATATAAAGCTGATATTACTAAGAGGTGAGAAAAGAACTATTCTCATATCATCGTAAATGAATATCCCAACTTTGCAAGGCTATTGAAAGAAAACTAAACAAAGTACAAACTTTTTTTTTCTGGGGCTACATCAAACATCAGGCATTTGTTCCACCACTACCAAATGACGTTGACGAACTTTAGACACGTATATCTGCAGCCTTTCAAACCGTCACACCAGACATGCTGAAAAGAGTGTGGGATGAGTTATCGTATCACCTCGATATCCTTTGTGTTGCTAAAGGGGCTCACAGTTAACACTTATAACTGTGTCGAATTTAAACCTCGATTGTTATTTTTGATTTCCGATGAGCAGCAAGATTGTACTTTGTTTAGTTTTCTTTCAATAGCCCCAAAGTTGGGATATTCATTTATGTACACACTGTATTATCTTCATTGTTATTTTATTCCATTAGCATGGGTATTATAATACCATTTGTCACTGAAACTGTGGGAGGAGATATGTTTCGTTCAGATTTTAATAACAGAGATGCAGTTTCAATGCTTTCGCAAATCACGTATGAGGTTTTTTTGTGGAGAATATTTATTATTTGAAAACTTTACTCACAAAATATTTAATTGCCTACAAAATTTTTATCCATTATCTTAACTCTCTGATACAAAGTATGTAATAAAATTCTGTTTTAGAAAGCATTTTCTCAAACATTCAGACTAATTGAGCCTTTCTATAAAATCTGTTGTTCGTTTAAAATTCCTTTTGTGCCGGGAACAAGTTAAATAGTGAATCTGGTGAATATATTACCACAGATAGATAATACAAGTAAAAAGCTTGTTCAAATTTACAATAAAACGCCAACTTCTCGGACTGACAAACGGATTTCTTCCTCAGGTCGGAAACACTTCTTCTGATATGATCTCCTGATTGGAATCACAAATCCAAATAATATTCAATTTTTTTATGTATGGGAAAAATGCTACTGAAAAATTGAAGAATTAACAACGCCCGCGTGTGAGCATAAAAGAAATAATTATAAAGTTATCTGTGAAAGGGACAAAATTGGAGGACGTCTAATTTAACATAACAATGGAAGTTAGTAAAACGTAAAAGTGACTCAGCTAGGAGTGTGCAGAATTAGTTGATACTATAGGAATTACTGAAAGTGTCAAAAGTTTACTGCTATCCATACATCAAAGAAGGTTAACATCAGAGTTAGGAGAAATAGGGTTACTTTAAACTGATGTGATTAAGCAGAGGGAGCACCTAGTTCCCGTATATGAGCGGGATGGACAATTTTCAAAGTTCTACAGAAGAATGTTGTGTATCCAAACGAAGTGACACTGCTGGGATTTCAGGAAAGTTTAGGCAAGAGTGAGAATATTTTCCTGATGTATTTTCCTTAATTATTGAAATTTCAGTTAAAAGTTAGGGGATCTATACAATTTGTACTTTTCCTTTTTGTCATCAGTAATTAAGAAAAAATGCTTATCTCTGTATATCAGTTCTGAGCTTGAATGTAAAATTTTCTCTTGTTTACTTATACTACAAGAATTCATTGAACAAAAACAGTAGTTTTAGGTTTGTGTTCCACACAGTTGAAAAGCATGTTTTTATAGGGAATTCTGTCCCTATACATGTTTGTAAACAAATGATACCTCACTAATTCTACTAATGTCAAACTTTGGGATCAGTTACTTGCTGCTTACTTAGACGTTAAAGCTTATTAGCTAAAAAGCTATTTAGTCAGCTTAATTATGGTTGAAATTAAAAATAAAGAACCCACAAACTATACAGGAAGCAAAACTGTGCGGAAGAATATTCTAGCAAGCCCCTTAATTCAGCTTTATGTTACTAATGGTCGTAATTGTAATTATAATTTAAATGTTGTTATTTTGAATTACCGTAAAGAGTTACTTATATAAAAATCCTCTGACAATCTACTATTTCACCATTAAGAACATTTTACAAAATACCTCAGAGGCTACAAACTCACCTCTCCACTAGCAATGATAAGACCACTAGCATAGATAACATTTTAGTCCTCGCCGTATCCAAAATTCCGTAAACACGAGCAAATCGAGATATAGTAACATCTCGATCTACTTATGTTTACGGAATTTTAAGCACAACGCAGCTACGAAATATCCTTAACACTTTGTAGTTTGTCTGATATGCATCAGTACCTCAAATTTTCAGTAGTTATAGAATTTTATTCTATTAATTGCCAGCTTATAGTAAAATGAAATGAATTTATCACGAACTGGGATACATAATACACATGCAAAAATAAAAATAAGTAGGCATTTCGTAATAGTCCTTTTATGTGACATCTTCATGATGTTGAACTGCAGTCGTGGAAATCACCCTTATTCATGGTTCTCTTTGGCGTGATTTATCTGATGAATAGAGACAGGACCCAACCCAGCTTCATGTGTCAAAGTTCTCCTGAAAATTACTGATGACATAATTTATTTCCAACATTTTCCAGTCCACAATGGAGATAAATAAATGTTCTAAGGACACAAAGCATAAATACCATTTTTTAGTGTTTCGACAGCTCAAAACGTATGGTTTAAAAATTAATTTAGGTGGTAAAAAGTCTTGAAAAGATAAGTTACTTGTAAACAGAAATTTTGAATATTGTATGCATTGTGGTAAAAGAAAATATGTATCATGAAATAAGGATTTCAAAAAAATTTTAGGCTTTCTAAGAGGTTTTTTAGCTAGTAGGAGCTATATTTACATATTGACTTTACATGAGAAAATGAAATTTGACTTTTGATCTAATATAAGATAAAATCTCCAACAAAATCTTAAAATATAACTATTAAAATATATATAAATGCATATAATATGCTTTATCAAAAATTATAGACTGTTAATTGAATTTTTGACAACTTCAAAGCCAGATCATCATTATAATTCTACCATTAAACTGGGGTATAAGTTTTTTTAACTAGAAATTTTTTTGTTAACTCATGCAACTGATCAAAGTAATAAAGTGGAATACAATGTAGCCCAATTTCCTTGTTATTTAAGTTCAACGTATCAGTTAAACTATTTTAATATTAATCATGTATGAACAGTATTTTGGCTTTTTTATTTACTAAACTGTTTCATCTTTCGATTGAATTTACAAATCCAAAATTTACACTTTTTTGTTTATTTATGGGAGTTGTAGAACTTTTGTCTGCCTAATATTAATATTTCGGATAAGTAGGAATTTTTTCTGAAAAGCTAATAGTGTTAAACTTTTGAAGCCTATCATTCACTTCTCTATAATTTTTAATACAGTTTGTAATTTATGAAACTAAATATTGATTCTTCTCATAAATTTGAAATGTAAACCAAAATTACTTTTTTAAGCTAACACTGAGCTACTAAATTAAAACTAAAATTTTTTCTAACTATCATAGCACAACAGACTTACGTTTAATTGTCGTAATGCAAGTAATTTTCGTAACAATGGCGAATTTTAGGAAAATAATTAGGCATGAAGCATAGTGTTGACAAAATTGAAATTCCATCTGGTGTTTCAGGGTAAACCGAAGGTAGTTCAAAAATTATTAAAACGTATTCAACTGCTTAGATATTTCAAAGTAAGAGCTATAGGAAAAATTCTAAAAGGATATTAAACTAAAATTTAAAGAAATAGGTAACTGACTTTCTTTCTCTAATTTATTATATCTTGTAGTTACATTAAAATATACGAATGCAAAATTGACGTTTAACTTGTACATAACTTTGCATAATTTTAAATATGTGAGAATGATTCGCAAACATATTTTATGTGTTTAATCATTAAATTCCTTTTTATCCAAACACAGAATAAAATACTCTTTGGTTCATTCAGACAATTTAACGTCTAGCTTGACAAATCAACTGGAATCGATCAAAAATTGGCGTATGTACAGAGAAAAACGAAATCAAAATCAACCTTTCATCCATGATTTTCTCTCTAACTAAAGACAAAAACTGTAGATACATTCATCATAGTCTCTTACGCTGTTCGGGATGAATCTCTATTCTATGGAAACAATGTTCTAAATCTATTCGCCATTCTTGGCCACGCCTTGCGGGCTAATCCTAAGAATGTAGTGAGTGATTTCCCTTATTTTTTACGGGGCCTCAGAAAAGAATCAAACAATCCAACATTTCCTCGAGGCCTTATTAAGAACCATATTGGATCTCTTCTGGTGCCTCTGCTCAGCCTTTCAATTACCAGTCGCAGGGATCACTTGGTTGCCTGGCAACGGGAGAGCTCAGGCCTATTAACCTGTTCACGCGGTACCCTAGCCCCAGTCGGCTGCAGCTACTATTTTACCGGAATCGTGATTAAAGAGGGCACGCTGAATACTCTGTACTCCAGTTCAGAAGGGGAATTTAAGTGGGTCGTCCTGGTCTTGACAGAGCGTAAAAAAGATTTATGCTGTCTAATGCAAGCAATTTTTATAACAACGGCGAATTTTATTAAATTTAATACGACTCAAGAATAATCTGGCTCCTATAAATTATGATTGATATACAATATATTTCGATCTTGTATGCATTAGTTCTGCTTAATATTGTTTTCAAAGGAAAACTGACTTGCGTAGGTGTTATTAAAAGAAATTTGTCACTACGCCTCAAGTATCCATCACTACGGTAAAGCAGGAGTAAAAGGTAGTTTTAAAACAATGAGCATAAAGAATATTTTTTTATCGATCATTTATACTCCTTTTCTAGTTTTATAGAAAAAAAGACACGCGGAATTTTTGAATGGAAGTTCATTGCTTGTTTTTGTATCGCTTGTTTTATATAAGCAAAGATTTTATAGGAAATGTAGAAAGTTTAAAATAAAATTATACTGTGCATGTGATCCTTTTATATTTTATAGGCTTAGATATCTCTTGATGAACTTCATAATCATTTTGACTAGAGCAAAAAACAGTTATACAACATCTTATAAAAATTTTAATCATATTTAACTAATAGGAATAATGAAGGAAAAATTTAGTGGCAAAGAAATATTTTTATACATACATTTTTTTAACTATCATTTGTATCCATTCATATCTTTAAAAATTAAAATTATATCTTATTTCTAACAATTAGCATTAAATATGAAGTAAAAAGCAGACTCTATATTTCGTATTTATAACACACAATGAATATGATTAAACTGTAAAAACTATTGACGATAATGATATTCTATCTGTCTGTAGCACATATATAGAGAATCTATGCTCACTTCTACCCAGACTTGGGTGTATATAATTTGAAGTAGCACTCTATTTGAATTATATACAAACACAGTTTATACATGAAATAATGTTTATTGAATTCGCTGCACATATAATTGGCTTTTACAGCAATAAGCATGCGTACTACTTGTACGGAATGTAAATACAGCTTTTTAAGAACAATATATTTTTATACTCACGAACAGTAAGTCAAACCAGCAGTACTGCCATGTAAAACTCCTGGCCCGCTAAGGACTAGAGCAGGATAACACCTTTTCAACCTTAACAACAACTCCCTTTCTCATTAATGACGCTGCGTGGTATTTATACTAAGCGCGTATGCCAAAATTAGCATATCTGAAGCAGCTTCTTTAATTCACTCAAAAGTTCGATTCTTTTGAATCGAATCTTGTGTATACCTTACACTGGCCTCCCTCGAAAAAAAAATTAGGTAACTGAGGTCTGAACGGCTTCAGTTAACTAATTGAAAACGCGTGCTGGTCTGACTTTTTACATAATGGGTGGCAAAGCCAAAAAACCTTCCACACGTTGTGTGGGGGAAAAACGCCACTACCATTTTACAAAACTAACCCCGAAGGGTCCAGGTGACACCATTACACAGTGGATTTGCAGAGTTGCGGATACTGGGCTGGCCAACTGCGCCCTAAAAAACCTATTTTAATTAAAAGTGACAACACAATTGCACAGCATGACATTTCTTGACTGTATCTGCTCTCCCCCAATATATAATGTACATGTGTTATGATTTGCGAAGTTAGTATGTTAGTTGTTTGTTATCTGTAGTTAGTATGTATTTTTTTTCACTACATGTCCCCTTCAAAAATTTATAAAACAATAGTATGCCGTTTTTTTTTTTCAGTGGCTCACTCCTTCCCCTCAAAATGTTTACACAGTATATACACTGGGGAACTTCAAACCAATTTGGTTCGATTTTATTAAAGGGTGGGAGTTAGAATAAGAAAGTTGATACAAGACTTGTTCCTCGTGAATGCAGCAACTTCACTGCACCAGTTTGTCCAATCCGCTGAACCTCTCTTGATGGTCGCAGTCCTAGTAAAGGGGTTCGTTGACCGTGTGGGCATCCTTCGTGCAGCAGGTCGTTGTCCTGAGGCGCTGGTCCGGCTTGACGATGACAGGAGGTCTCTTGGGAGGAGGCCAACCTTGCTGGGCGGCAGAAATCTTCCGTTTCCTGTACTTATGCAAAGGAACTTTAAAATTGTCATTCTTCCTTTTGATAACCTTGTGTACCTTATCAGCGACGCATTCCTCCTTTGATGGAGTTTTTGTAGTGCACACTTTACCTTTCTTCGTACTTTTGCTTGTATCGGTATTAAATTTTAATGCAGATTCTATTTTTTGAAACTTATACGTCGCACCAACGTGTTTAGTAACTGGCTTTATCTCTCGACTTGTGTCATGTTTTTTCAACAAACTGACTCTGTTTTTGGTATTTGTGCTTATACGACTTCTTGTTTACCGCCTTAATTACTTCAGTATTTGCAGTTTTAATGCTGGAACCTGAAGGCTCTTTTTCACGTTTTTTATCCCCCTTAACTTTAGTTTTATCCTCTTTTGACGAAAAAGTCTCTTTGAAACTTGCGATATCAGAATCGTTATCATTTAAATTCTTTAACACTCCTTCAGTTTTAGGAAGATTAAGCTTTTCGTACTCGTGCGTTTTATTGCAAACTTTCTCTATAACTTCCGAAGCATCAGCTAAACTACCTACAGTATAACTCTGTGTCAACTTTTCATCCTGATTCTCAGTCTGGTTTTCATGTACTTTATTTAAAACCATATTATCAACCTGGCCTACACAATCCCCATTCGGCTGGAAACTTGAAATAATATCATCACCTAGCAAGTTCCTACTATCGTTTTAAAGAATTTTTATTGTCGTCAACTAATAAGTATCACTAACTTCCGTAACGCATACTTCGTCATCTACTAAATTTCCTTCATTAACAGATGTGTGAATATCATCTAAAATATCAGGTATAGCATCAATAATATCAGGTATAGCATTAATAATATCAGGTATAGCATAATAGAAGTGTCCGATGATTATTTTCTAAACCACTAGCATTAGTATCGGCCCTATTTTCAGAAATTTGTACTGGAATTACCTCATCATTCCAGCTAGACTCACTTTCTTTATAAGCCACAAAAATACCCTGACTTTCACTATTCTCAAAATAATGATTACTGCTCGGACAAAATAATACATTTGACCACACAGTTTCAACAGGTTGAACCATATCATGTGAATCAACTTGCCAGTGCAAGTAAGGTGCTTGCATATTTTCTTTAAGTGCACTAATTTCATTATAACGCCGTGCGCTTCTATTATTTTGCCTGCGGTACTGCTTACGCTGCTGGTTTGAAACTCGCGAAAAAGTTTGGCTCGGCTGTATAAAACTTCTCGGTACCTGAATGACGGTGAGGGGTAGCGAAGAAATGTCTATTGTCATATTAGCTAAAGCTTGAAGGAGGGTAACCTTGCTTGTAATTGTTTGATTATCTAAAAAAATCTTGAACACTTGGCTTCAAACGTTGGATAACTATTTTTAAGATTATCGCTTCCGTCATTCCCTCTAAATATTCCTCACACTTGGAAATCTTTTCCATAGCAAACTCTAATGCGACTGACCTTCACGTTGCCTTAGAATAAATTTCCGCTTCAATTTCACTTGATTAAAGGTCTTTGGAAAAACACTAAGAAACTGTTGCTTGAATGACAATAGTCAAAAATCAGATTACTGCTTTTCATACACGTGTACCACAGATATGCACTACCTCTTAAAGCGGCTAGAGCAATTTTAAGTTTATCCCCCTCTGGGGTGCATTGTTGCTGAAAGTATGCTCAATTTTCTGTAGGAATTGGCTTGAGGGGCCGCCATTGAAGGTGGCTTCGAATGGCGCAATTTGCTGAACCATAATTACCCGAGGAAAATTTCCAGCAGGATTTTGTTCTACAACACTCATTTTTTAAATAGTATATAAGTACTTGCAAACATTTTATCAATATACGTACACAGTTCACAGTTTTTATGTTCAATTATGTTCTTCGTTACAAATTAACGCTAACTACCAGGGTATATATATTTTTCGGGCGCCAGTATAGAGAATCTATGCTCACTTCTACCCAGACTTGGGTGTATATAATTTGAAGTAGCACTCTATTTGAATTATATACAAACACAGTTTATACATGAAATAATGTTTATTGAATTCGCTGCACATATAATTGGCTTTTACAGCAATAAGCATGCGTACTACTTGTACGGAAGTAAATACAGCTTTTAAGAACAATATATTTTTATACTCACGAACAGTAAGTCAAACCAGCAGTACTGCCATGTAAAACTCCTGGCCCGCTAAGGACTAGAGCAGGATAACACCTTTTCAACCTTAACAACAACTCCCTTTCTCATTAATGACGCTGCGTGGTATTTATACTAAGCGCGTATGCCAAAATTAGCATATCTGAAGCAGCTTCTTTAATTCACTCAAAAGTTCGATTCTTGTGAATCGAATCTTGTGTATACCTTACACATAGTCTTTAAAAAAATTGTACAAGAGCGAAGAACCAAGTTTCAAGGAAATGGCAAAAATATTTTTTTCATTAAATATCTTAGAGTAAAATTTTTTAACCGTTTCGACACCATATAAGTTGAAACGTTTTGCAATGCTATTTTCACAGACCCACACACACACACACACACACTCGCACACACACACACACACACACACACATATATATATATATATATATATATATATATATATATATATATTTACATTTGTGTGTGAGTTTTCATGTGTGTTGTAGTACTGCATCTGCATCTGTGTACACAACTTTAAATGCTCAATTTTTTCTGATATTTTTTCTTAAATTGTTTATTCAGTTTTCGTATATTCATTTACACTCAAAAGTTAGTACAATATATGCTTGTTTCTCTGAATACGTAAAATTATTTCCTGAACAGGTGAGCAATTTCCTTGCAATCTGAAGAATATGTTCTACTTGGTTTAATCACATCATACTTTTAAGAAACTCAAATTATGGGCAAGATCAGATTGCTAAAAATTTCAAACGACATTTAAAATGTTGTGTTGAGGATCAGTCTCAAAGATTTGTATGTTTCAACTTCATGAAAGAAGGCTTTCTTGATTAATATAATCTAGTTGCAGATTTAAAAACAGGGTTTGGGACTGCATTCGCGTAACAGGAACACACTGCACGTAAACTCATCGAGATAATCCCTCCTAATTCTTCTGGGCCTGTTGAAGAACTAAATTAATCAAAACTAGTTCAAAATTAGTTTCCATTCCTATTTCTTATTGAAGATTTTTAAAAAGCTATGGAGTCCTGTTATGTGAATTCCAAATATTTCATGTGCACGATAATTCATTAATATATTCGAGAGTTATAACTTGAAAAATCAAAATATCATGTTTTAATATCCTCTAAATCATTTCAGCATGTGAATCTGCTCTTCTATGTTTATATCAATATTTATTTTAGTGCAAGACAAAAAGAAAGTTATTTCCTACCATGGTGATGTAAGGGAAATAAAAACTATCTTTCAATTTTTCATTTTTTTTATGCAGTTCCTAATTGTGATCACAGGTACTGACACATAGTGGTGCTGTGGGAGCTTAAAGTTGGAATAAAATTTATTGCATTTGAAAGGAGCCAACACGAGACTCATGCATGATTTCCATTACTTCATGTAAGCCCAACAGTATATTCATTTTATTTACATTATTGACGTTGTGAGTATGAAAAAAAATTAGAGCTCCTCACGTCACCGGGATATTTTAGTATGTAGAATACTGGCCTCAAAATTCTACGCATGTAGGAGTTCAATTAGGTTGCATCCAACCATTCAAAAGAACGAAGGTAGGCCTTTACGTCCCATATGATGGGTTTTCATGGAACTTTAGTAGTGGGAGAGGGGGGAGGGAAACAAATAAATGGGGAAACATGCCTAGTCGAACATACAGTATAGTTGGCCTCAAAAAAGTGTGTGATGAATCGTTAGGATTATTTAGCACCTTACTGGCCTCGAAGATAGAAGGTAAGGGTTCAAATCCCAGTATAGGTAAATGGTCGTTTATGGCACTTTATGCTTATTTTATAACTTTTGGGATTTCTAATATCTATCTTGTCTACTTGAAAAAAATACCGTGGAACACACCCTAAAAAGAGGGGTTGCTGATGCGAAGGATTAAAACTCCAGTGCTTCCAGTAGACACAGGTTTCAACCTCGCTAGGGGCTTCTCAGTATACTGGAGGAAAAATAATTGAAAAAGGGGAATTACACTACTTTTTACTAGTTGATGATAAGGTGCGAAACACAGTTCATATATATGTGGATGGGTGATTGGTCGTAATAGATAAAGTGCCTACCACCTTAGAAGCAGCAAAAATTCACGGAAGACGATAGTTTTTCTCTTTTTCAACTGGATTGACAGAACCTTGTCAATTATCAACTCAAAATAATTCCATTTTCGGATCCCTTTACCGCCAGCTTACTTGTCGGCTAGGAAATGATCAGGAGTCCACAGCAAATGCAAAACCTCAGTCCAAAGTCACTGGATACTCTAAAGATGAATATCCTGATTTATTTACTCAATATTACTGGTCCTTCCCATTCAATGCTATTGAACATTACAGCTAAAGAGGAGGATATTTATGTAATTTACTATATAATTTCTTTTTGAACATAGTTTATTTTACGTTCCATGTGAAGCATTCTCGAGCCTCAACATTTTATATCCTCTGCCTGATTATTCTCTTAAATTCTAAATTCTCATTTTCATTATTTTTTTATGTTGGGAGTCAATTTTTTTAACAAAATTTACATGGAATCGAAGGTAATTTAAGGTAATAAAAACTGAAATTTGCACAGCATTATCAGCTTTTAATCTCTACTGAATACATTTCTCAATATATATTTATCTGCATAAATTTTAATTTATTGCCATCCTGGTCAGTAATGCATTTCCAAAGTCATGTGACAAAAGCGAGCATTTCGGACAACCAGCTCTCATATTCCGAGAACGTCACATAGAAGGGATTTTGTTTCCCACCTCAAAAGAATTCATTTAATGATCGGTCGAATTCCCCTTCCTACTTAGTTATGAGATTCTAAAAGAACATAATACGGATCGGGAATTGATGATATTTATCTGAGTTTTGTATAGAATCTGAAAGTGCAAAAGATAAATCCCTCTTTTTTTACAGTTCCCTGTTATGGGTAGCTGTTTCTTTCATGTTTAACAGCAAATATATAGTCTACGTTACCTGATATTATTGTTTATGATATTTTCAGTAACTCAATTTGAATTTATTAAGAATAGAGGAAAATGAAAAATCATAAAAAAGAATTTGAGAAACATTTATTTTCGCTTAAAATTCACTCTATATCATACTTTAACAAATTTCTTTAAAAAAACTATATGTAATTTAAAAAAAAACATTCTATAAAATTATAAAAAAAGACACGTAGAAATTACTTTCGAATATACAGTAAGTGGTGGGGATCGTTTCAGAAGACGTTGTCATGTCTGGGGATGTAAATTACAGCACCCCTCTGTGGGAAGCAGGAGGTCTCAAGCATGATACCCAAGCCGACTAAATAATTTAGAGACTGAAAAAAATATGAGTAACGGAGTGAGGCAAAGGGGTAATTAATATAGGCACCGTAAAAAAATTAAGTGATTGGTGGTCTCTTTCAGGCAGGAAAGATTCTGAGACTTTTTAGAAAGATTTTTATATGGTTTTGAGGGGTCTTGTTAACTGTACACGTGTATCAAAAGCAGAAGACCGATAGTTGATTCTATAGCACGCTTAGTAGTTATAAATATGATAATTAGAATGGGAGATTGAGGCAGAGGAGTAAATGTTAAGAGTTCAATTAAGACAACTACGACTTGTAATCTCTACCTAAAAATTTTTAAAATAACTTTTAGAAAAATAAAAATAAATTAAGATTTATTACTTATCAGAGATATTTGCCTTTTTATAAATATTAAGGCTTTTTGAAGATGCAAGGTATTATAGCTAAGTTAGCAAATTCATACACCGTAAGGGGATAGTGGACCTTTATTTGAGCAAATCTTGTCATTGTAAAATTGATTGTGTTATTGCAAAAAAAAAATCTATATTTCTGTAAATTAATAGCACCAAAATAGTTTTTTTCAAGTCCAAAATCATTTATGAAGCTTCTACGAAGTAATTTATTAAGGGTAAGTGTAGTAATAAACTTTAAATCTGTTTTTCTCAAAACAGAGTCTTCAAGGTTTTTAGAATTTTTAAATGTTCCATGCTGCTTAATTTTTGTTCAAAATTCATGAAAATGATAAGGAAGAATCCTGATACTGTTTACAAAAAAATTGGGCATGCATTTTACAATTGGACTTTATTAAGGTAATTAAATTCGATTTATAACTTATTAAAAGGCAAAATTTTGAGGAAAATCGGGATGGAATTCAGGAAAAAATTTCTCAAAAAATGAACTACTCAAGGGATTAAATAATTGATGCACAGATTTGTTTGTTATACAGTTTTAAGTAATTAAAATACAAAATAGAGGAAATATCTCAAAATTTATTTCGCAAGGAGCAATTTATAATTTTGGTTATAAATTTAAATTTTTTAAAATTTTAAATTTGTAATAAGAATGGAAATTTCTTTTAAGGTATTCTCTCTCTCTCTCTCTCTCTATATATATATATATATACAAGATTTCGTATCTCTATGATGAAAAGTAAAAAAAAAATTTAACGTCCACCGTCCCCTTAACGACAAATCTTGTAAATAGATTTTTTGAACAAATAACTTTAACTTAACATGTAGAAAAGCATAATTTGTCCTAACTGGAATTAGAAAAAAAAGAACAAAATTTATTGATAGCTGTTGGTAGGATAAATTTAATGACCTCAATTCTTTTTTTGTGTTTTTAAATTCTTTTCATATGAGTTTTAATTATTAAAATTAAAACTAGGAAAAATTTGATAATCTGTATGGCTACCAGAAATTTTGTGTAACTGCAAATTATTCTTATTGTAGAATGAAATAGAATTGTTGCTCAAATAGTTATTTATCTTATACAGCAGCACATCACCCTAAAACACTATTGCTAGATTTTGAATTACCTTTTATGGACAATACAAATCAAAATTTATATGCAAAATATCATAAGAATTTTCTCTTTCTTCTTCAAGCTGATGTACATATAAACTTGAAGATGTATCTTAAAAATACTTACATAGAGACAATAAATAGAGATATATAGTAAAGGTTTGCGTAAAAGCTCGTTGAACTAATGGTCACTAAAGTGAAACCAGTGATATTGAGTGGTTCCTTATTTGGCTTTTAAAATTGAAATAAGAGAACTCGTGTGAAATTAAGGTCTTAACTCCTCATTTGATTACAATGATTAAAAATTTCAATTTACGAGATAATTTGATGAAGAGAATTCAGACCTATTTATTCAAGTTCTTACAAAAGCATATAAAACATATAAAACTTGTACAAAAATTTTCTTCGTAGTTATTTTGAACAATAATTAAATTTCTGTACTAAGCTGTTAAGTTAAATAAACAGCAAGCGAATTCACTTTTGCTTTACATTATCAAACTTTAATATTTGTAAATTTAAAATTTTGTTTAACTTTAGAATTGCAATAAATTCTGACAGAACTATAAATTTAAGAAAGTGTTTGATTGGAAATGTTTATTCAGTATTTGAATAAGTTACAATCTGCAATATAACTTAATATGCCAAATCAAAAATATCATTTGAGATTGGATCAAGAGTCTAATAACATCAAACCTTGCATTTAAATTTTGTGCTTTAGTATTTAAAGTTTTAACTTTTGCGAAATATATGTATGCTTTGTACGTATTATATATTGAATTTATTTATATTAAATTTATACGTATTATATGAGAAATAATATATTTTATTATATTAAATAAATGGCTAATAGTTTCTTTTAGTTCGTAGAGATAACTCTGCAACAATTTCTTGAATTTATCATCTTTTACTTTTAAAATAAAATTACTTGCCATTTATTTGATCGAAGGTCTTTTGTTTTATATTAAAGTACACAGTTGTATTGTACAACAAAGATATTGCATCATCTTCCTTAATGAACTTCATACACTCCTCATACTAAGAAACATGGAGCATTGGTTAATTTTTTTTTTTCATTTTCCCTAGAAAAGACTTGGAAAATGGAACCAGAGTCCTATGCTTTAAAGATAGACGGGCTGCTAAAATACACCATTAAGCTTAGATCCATCTGAATAAACCTACGAACGACTCAAATTCAGCTAAAAAAATTCTCGCTCATATTCTCTCTCCCTTAAATAAAAACATAAGAAAACACAGAAACTCATGCTTACCAGGAAGGTGAGTTGATCATTACACCATGAAAGCATGTCAGGATCTCCTGCTCAGACCCAAATTTCCCAGGTTACTTTTTAATAATTACTAAATGATCATTCATGCATTTGATATTTTTAATTTAATTTCTGTCAGCGAAGTGACAAAATTATTATTTCTTGATTTTTCTCTTTTATGGTATGAAAGCTAAAAAATCACATTAAACACAATAATGTCTGATTTTCATGAAAGGAATTTTTCAAATGATCCTATAGCACATTATTTTTAAACCGTATAAATTAAGTTTTCATTATAAGATTTAATTTAATAGGCTTACCTAGTGAAGCCTATTTTTAACAAATGCAAGTTGAAAATAATGCAAAATTAAGAGAGTTGTTAAAAATTTGAACACAATTAATGAAAAATATCTTCTAAAGGGCTGCTTGCAAATATTTGCCTCTATGAAGAAAATAATACTGTAAAAGCAAATCAAAAACTGATTTAGCCCCCGTTACCTTAAAAAAAATAGTGAAATGTTGGGAAGGAAAAAAAATCCATTTCCCTTTGCTCTCACCAGTCTTCCCACGTGTGACATAATGACTTTCTGATTGGTGAAACGTAATTTTGATTATGTGTAGTGACACCAGAGGTGTTAATTGGTCCATTTGAAAACGCTGCACGTATCTTTTTCTAAGCCACTACTTATTGCATTACACTGTACATTGAATCTGACTGAATTACTTCAACCTCACATGATCTGTCTTTTAGGGAATCTTTAAGTATAACTTAAAATAAAAAAAACTTTATGTACACTGCCAGGAAAACAAAAACGGTCATACGTAAGTTTAAATCAGTGACAGGAAATAACGCATAAAATCCCTGCAAGTTTTTATAAACACTTTTTATCATTTAAAATTAGGAAAATATATATGTTATATAGCCATCAATAATTAGTTAACGAGGACACAATAAAGTCTAAATTTTTAGGTATATAAAGTACTTAAACAGTCCAGCTCTCTGTGCACTCCAAAGTTTAGAATACTGAATACTGAATTTCAGAAATACGAATGAATTTTGAAAATGGATACTTAAGTTTAGATATTTAAATAATAAGAGGTAAAAGAGCTTTTTATATAGATTATTTTAAACATAAAACATTTTAGATATGGGTGCTTAGAAAATTAAAATATACTCGTATACTTTATAATAAATTAAAGCTAAAATTATTTGGATATTAATCAGGAGAAATTTAATTTTGATAAAGATTTTGGGCCGATGAAATGAATTCTAGAGAAAAGTTGTGAGTGTAAAAGTTTTTTGTCAATTCAAATATGTAAACTGTAAAACTCTTTGAGTAGGAAACAAAGCAGGAAAAATGTCTAATTACAGTTTTAAACCAGAATAATTGTTTTAAGTTAATGAGTAAATTTTAAGTTTCTGCAGAGCTTTAATGTATTCTGAAAAACAATATTTCTTGTTCTGTTTATAAATAAATTTTGATAATTATTTTTTAATACTACAAAATTAAATCAGTATCTAATGAATGTCAAAAAGTAATAATTTTAAACAGTTGAAATCACTTCTCCCCATTTATTGAATAACGTAAAGCTGCTATAACTTCCTTCTTAAAGGCCTCGATTTTCATCATAATTTAAGAAATTGCCCATTATGTATTTTTTAGGCAGAGCCTGATGCATTCCATAAACATATGTATTAAGATGATAATGATCTTTCACAATGCATGAACATTTTATATTTTGCTGTAAATGACAGAAATCAGAGTGCAGTCAGACCACTCTCATCCCGAATTTTAGAAATTAAACACAAAGACATGAGGAATTCGTTTTACTCGCTTTTAAGTCACTCGGTTTTTTATACTTTATAGGTAGGTACCAAAAACTTTTAGGCTTGGTGAATGGAGTATAAGCACGATTTAAGATCCTGATGTAAAATTTAAGTATTATTTTAATTCATTTTTCACTTATTACGAATTAACCATCAGTTTATCAACCAAAGAGTAGTTTGAATTTGTTTCGTTAACTTATTTTTTCAAATGACCTTTGTTCAGATGCATGGGGATATTTATAAAAACTTGGGACTTTAGACTTAAGCCCTTTTTCATATACTCAGATATTTCAGAAAACCGACCTTTATTCTGAGATTTATAAGAAAATTTATGTACTACATTAAACAATTAAAGAAACTGAGGGGAAGTTTTCTAAATATTTTTACATTCGGGCTATTACCCATTTGAATAATTTATTGCAGAGCTAACCATAAGTCATAATGAACTGATTCACAATAAAGTACATTAAAGGAGGAAGAACATTTACTTTTTTCATATAAAAATTAGGGGATGGAGAATCTGCTCTCTACATAAAAGTTTAAATAAACCTGTATATTTTTATGCTGGTATGATCCTGTTAAAGACTAGATAATTTCAATATCACACGCTATTTTTGTTATTAAGCACGAATTATTTTAACATGGTTCTAAACTACAAGTTTGCCTCACAAAATGTGTTCGCTTTTCCTTTATCTTGAAATGTTACTAATAAACGTAAAAGTTTTACAAAAATAATACTTCATGGAATTGAAATAAAGCCTTTTACAGCAAACGATATACCCATAAATATATGTACGTATGGGCATAATTGCATAAAATCTATATTTATAATGAAAAAATGGCAGAATGGAATGGTAAAAAAAGAAAGAGATGTGCGTTTCAGAAAAATTCCAATATTTGTAGATAAAGAGCACCCAATATTAATGAAAGATGTAAGAACTAAATACACCGCCGACTTTGTTTTGTAGGCAGTAGCTTTTAAGAATATAAAGGTAAATACTAGCTTATTCAGAACACTTTAAAACGTAGTTTGTTTACATATTATAAGATTATTTTTCAAAGACTTTATCTTAACATTTAACGCTGATGTTAAATTCTATTATTCTTTTACATCTTTCGATCTAACGCTAAGGTAAAGTATCAATATTAAATTGTGCTTAGAAAGATAGTTGAGTTTTAATGGTCAGCAGTATAAAGATTTACAGCGGAATACAAATAATGGAATATTATTCCAAATTCTATTATCAGGTAATTTCATCGGAGACATTTACTGAACCCGCTAAAGTGATTCGTCAGAGATACATAGAGTTTAAAAACGTTGTCATTGTTATTACGCAATACAAACTAAGTGTTTCAATTACGGTCGTTTAAATTTCACAAAATATTACCATCGATATATGTAGCCTTCCCCGATTTGAAAAAAAAATCATTGAAAAATAAAGGGCTTTAAATACCGTAGATATAAAAAAAGATGAAATTAAAAAAAGAACAAAATTGGGGATTCATTTTTATCGTTTCCGCAAAAAGGTGATTATTGCTTAACTTGCAGTAAGCTAAATAGAAGAAGTCGATTATGGAAAGATAAAAATAAGTCCCCTTTTTTCTACTGTCCCCATCACATTATCCCTATTTCCTAAGGGCATATACTGTAAGG